>CAUJNA010000003.1:518465-580965 GCA_963377175.1 Effrenium voratum
ATCCACGCCTACCACCTAATAAGAGCACCCGCTCACGTGCACCCGCTCAGCACTGCATCCACGCCTACCACCTAATAAGAACACCCGCTCACATGCACCCGCTCAGCACGGTATCCACGCCTACCACCTAATAAGAACACCCGCTCACGTGCACCCGCTCAGCACGGTATCCACGCCTACCACCGAATAAGCACACCCGCTCACGTGCACCCGCTCAGCACTGCATCCACGCCTACTACCTAATAAGAACACCCGCTCACATGCACCCGCTCAGCACGGTATCCACGCCTACCACCTAATAAGAACACCCGCTCACGTGCACCCGCTCAGCACGGTATCCACGCCTACCACCTAATAAGAACACCCGCTCACGTGCACCCGCTCAGCACGGTGCATTTGCTTGAAGTGGTTCTTGTTCGTGCAAGACATCCCCGTGGTTGAAACGTTTTTTGGGGGAAGAGCAATCTTTTTGTTTGTGACAAAGTGTGGCAAGACACATGTGCTGAGGTGGACATGTCATCCCTTGACCAAATCAACCCCTTTGCTGAAACACTTTTTCCACGAACCTGATGTTTTTTTGCTGAAAGGGTTGTCGCAAACCCTCGATTTTTGCAAAAATAGAGGGTTGACAAAAAGCTACTTTTGATGGATGGAACAGCGAAAAACACCGCTATTTGCGGGGTTTCGTGCGGTTTCAGCTAGCTTGTCCCTTCATGGCCGCGGCATTATGTCGGTTCGGGGCGTTGTTGTTGTTGTTGTTGTTGTTGTTGTTTTTTTGTTTGTTGTTGTTTGCTGTTGTTTGTTGTTGTTTGTTGTTGTTTGTTGTTGTTTGTTGTTGTTGTTGTTGTTGTTGTTGTTGTTGTTGTTGTTGTTGTTGTTGTTGTTGTTGTTGTTGTTGTTGTTGTTGTTGTTGTTGTTGTTGTTGTTGGTGTGTTGTTGCGTTTCTTCACTCTTGGTGGCGAGCGCAGGAACTCTTGCCCATCTCCTTGTCAGTTTTGCAGCTGCTGCGCTGCTGCTGCTAGTTGGTGTTGCCTGTGTCTAATTGTTGTGGCTGTGGTGTACTGGTGCTGTTGCCTGCTGCTGCTCTTGTTGTTGTTAGCTGCTGCTGGCTAGCTGCACAGTCGTCCAGTCGCACTGTCATCTGGTTGTTGTTGCTGCTTCGGCTGCTGTTGTCGTTGTTTGTGGTGGTGCTGGTGCTGGTGCTGGTGCTGGTGCTGGTGCTGGTGCTGGTGCTGGTGCTGGTGCTGGTGCTGGTGCTGGTGTTGGCGTTGGTGTTGGTGTTGGTGTTGGTGTGGTGGTGGTGGTGGTGGTGGTGGTGGTGGTGGTGGTGGTGGTGTGGTGGTGGTGGTGGTGGTGGTGGTGGTGGTGGTGGTGGTGGTGGTGGTGGTGGTGGTGGTATTGTTGGCGTTGTTGTTGTTGGCGTTGTTGTTGTTGCTGTTGTTGTTGCTGCTGCGGTTGTTGTTTGTTGGCATGCTTGTTTGTTTGTTTGTTTCTTTGTTCCCCAGATAGCTGAAAGCTATAGGGGTTCTAACTTCTAATAAAGAAGGAAAAGTGATTTGCGAGATTGAGGGCCGGGTGCTAGGGGGCATGCAGTTTGGGGTGCTGGTGGAGGTGCTGCTTTGCGAGCTTGACGGCCGGGTGCCAGGGGGCATGCAGCTTGAGGCGCTCGTAGTGGAGGTGCTGTTTTGCGAGAGTGATGGTCGGGTGTTAGGGGGCATGCAGTTTGGGGTGTTGGCGGAGGCGCTGTTTTGCGAGATTGACGGCCGGGTGGCATGCAGTTTGGGGTGCTGGCGGAGGTGCTGTTTTGCGAGAGTGATGGCCGGGTGCTAGGGGGCATGCAGTTTGGGGTGTTGGTGGAGGTGCTGTTTTGCGAGAGTGATGGCAGGGTGCTAGGGGGCATGCAGTTTGGGGTGCTGGTGGAGGTGCTGCTTTGCGAGCTTGACGGCCGGGTGCTAGGGGGCATGCAGTTTGGGGTGTTGGTGGAGGTGCTGTTTTGCGAGAGTGATGGCCGGGTGCTAGGGGGCATGCAGTTTGGGATGTTGGTGGAGGTGCTGTTTTGCGTGATGGCTGGGTGCTAGGGGGCATGCTGCTAGTGGAGGTGCTGTTTTGCGAGAGTGATGGCCGGGTGCTAGGGGGCAGGCAGTTTGGGGTGTTGGTGGAGGTGCTGTTTTGCATGGCCGGGTGCTAGGGGGCATGCAGTTTGGGGTGCTAGTGGAGGTGCTGTTCTGCGACAGTGAGGGTGGAGGTGCTGATTGACGGCCGGGTGCCAGGTGTGACGTGCTGGTGAAGGTGCTTTGCGAGATTGATGGCCGAGCGCTACGGGGCATGCAGTGGGTGCTGGTGGAGGTGTTGCTTTGCGAGAGTGATGGCCGGGTGCTAGGGGGCATGCAGTTTGGGGTGCTAGTGGGGGTGCTGTTTTGCGAGAGTTGGCCGGGCGCTAACGGCATTCAGTTTGGGGTGTTGGTGGAGGTGCTGTTTTGCGAGAGTGTTTGCCTGTTTTGCGAGAGTGATGGCCGGGTGCTAGGGGGCATGCAGTTTCGGGTGTTGGTGGAGGTGCTGTTTTGCGAGATTGACGGCCGGGGGCCAGATATTGCCAGATGTAGTTCGGGGTGCTGGTGCTGTTTTGCAAGCTTGACGCAGTTTGGGGTGGTGGTGCAACTGCTATGTTGGGTTGCCGGGGTTCTAACTTCTAATGAAGAAGTGGGATTGTGTTGCAAGATCGACGGTTGGGAGCTAGGGGGCATGCACTTTGGGGTGCTGGCGCAGGTACAGTTTTGAGGTGCTGTTCGGGCTGGTACGTGACGGCAAGGTGCTCGGTGCTCGGGGACCTGTCCAATGCTGGTGCGGGCGCTGCGTTGGGGTGCTGTTGGGGCTGCTGTCTTGAGGTGTTGGTGACGGTGTGGGCGCATATGGACGGCGTGTTCGGGCGGGAGTGCTGTTTCATGATGCCATTGAACCGGTTCGGACAACAATTCGAATATTCAAAAGACGGATACGAACCAAAAATCCTCACGGGTAACAACCGGCGGGCTGCAATCCTGCGTTGGGGTGCTGTTGGGGCTGCTGTCTTGAGGTGTTGGTGACGGTGTGGGCGCATATGGACGGCGTGCTGGGCGGGAGTGCTGTTTCATGATGCCATTGAACCGGTTCGGACGTTGTTGCTGCTCTAGTAGTCTAACAGTCGTTTGTCATGGTGCGTGGTTCGTGGCTGGTGTGTCATCATGATGTTGTCACCCGCGTCATGAATGGTTCGTAGCCGTGATGTGTTATCTGGGGTCTACGCTGGTGTTATTTGTTTTCCCCAGATAGCTGAAAGCTATAGGGGTTTTAACTTCTAATAAAGAGGGGGAAGTGATTTGCGAGATTGATTTGCTGGTGCTAAGAGGCGTGCAGTTTGGGGTGCTGGTTTTTTCGGATTGGGGTGCTGTTTGAGGTGCTGATAGCAGTGCGGGCTGTTTTGGGGGTGACGGTGTTTTTGTATCTTGAAGGTAGGGTGCACGGGAGCATGCAGTTTGGGGTGCTGGTGCTGGTGGTGGTTTGGGATGCTGTTTGGAGAGCTGTTTGAGGTGCTGGTGACGGTGCGGGCGCAATTTGCGATATTGACGTCCGGGTGCTATCGGGCATGCAGGTGACGGTGCAGGCACATTTTTGCATCTTGACGGTAGGGTGCAAGGGGGCATGCAGCTTGGGGTGCTGGTGCAGGTGGCGTTGTGGGATGCTGTTTGGGGTGCGGCTGGGTGTTTGGGGGGGTTCTGTTTGGGGTGCTCTTAGGGCGACGGTGCAGGCGCATTTTTGCGAGATTGATGGCAGGGTGAGGGTGCGTGCAGTTTGGGGTGCTGCTGCAGGTGCTGTTTTGGGATGCTGTTTGGGGTGCTGTTGGAGGTGCTAGTGATGGCGCGGGTGCTCGATTGACGGCCGGGTGCTGTTTGGGACGCTCTTCGGGGGGGTGCTGTTGGAGGTGCTGGTGTGCAATCATTGCTATCTGGGGTCTATGCTGGTGTATTTTGTTTTTGTTTGTTTGTTTGTTTGTTTGTTTGTGTTTTTTTTTGTTTGTTTGTTGTTTGTTGTTTGTTGTTTGTTGTTTGTTATTTGTTGTGTGTTGTGTGTGTGTGTGTTGTTTGTTGTTTGTTGGCATTTGTTCATGTTCTTTTTGGGTTTTGGGCTCCCCTTCAAACTCAACCAACCAACAAAAAAGATGCCTTGTTTTCCCCATGGACATCCACTAGGCATCTGAGGTTACTTGATCTGTAGGGGAAAAGAGTTGAGGCGAGATATTCAGCCTTTATATTGAAACTGAATGAGACCTGCCATTTGCTCAAGAATATTTGTTATTTCATCTGTTGGTTTTGAAGGGAACCTATGACTACTGGACATATTTTTTGCAGGGGTCGAAAACGCAAGCAAATGCAAGAGACCCAGGTTGAAAGTTGCAAGACCGGAGCTGATATCCAAACTCGATTTTCAAGAGTTAGCTCAGGAGTTTTCGCAGGACATGGTGCATGGGGCTCCCCTTTTTGACACATAAGGGTATACATATATATATATATATGTATTTACTTATTTATTATATATTTTTTACGTTTCTATTTATTTATTTGTTTATTTATTTTATTTTATTTATTTATTTATTTAAAAGTATACATATATATTATATGTATATTTAATGGGGGACTTTATGTTGTTGTGTTGTTTCTTCTGTTTTTTTGAGAGGGGGAGGAACATCGTGACAAATGGTTGGACATTTTTTGTTTATGGTCAATGTCCAGAGGATCCCACTTGAACTTCACCAATTCTACACTCGGGGGTCTATTTTATCCGGGCGGGCAAACTGGTTGATCTGGCATCGACTGGCACCAGAGATGTACGTCCGTTCTGGTCTAAACGTTGAAGCAAGAGTGTATCCGGACCCCCCCCAAAAAGGGGAAGCAAAACCAATGCAACCAACAGTTTTTGTCTTTTGCAACCCATGTTCAAGCGCAGTTCTTGGTCATCCATCAAAACGCAGGGGTTGATTTTACCACCACTATTGACCTAAGGAGTTGCACCCATTCTTATGGGTGATGCCTAGGGGTAACTGGAAAAATGTGAAGCCTGGTTTGCCATGGGAGTTCCCTGGGGTGAACCCTGGTTTGTTTGCCATGTGAGACTCATCAAACGCCCGGGGGCAACAAAAACAGACAAAACAGCCACGCAGAAGCCGCAGCTCAATGACTCAAGCGCTTAGGCCCGTGTTGGACATGGAGAACGACGGTGATCAGTTCCACGCTCTTCTCTCTCCCTACAACAAGGCGTGTTCGGCTGACGTGGATCCCAGCCGTTCCCCCAGGTGGCTGCGTGATTTTTTGAAAGTGCCCTGGGGTTGGTTGTAAAAGGAAACTGGACGGATAACCATCACTTCGCGGGTTCCGAGTCCTATTTTGACACATACTCATATAATAGGCAACCCTTCGATTTTTTTCCTTTCGTTTTTTTGTATCGGGCGGCAAGCCACTTGCTTACTATACAGGTAAAAGGGATCCACTGGGTGGCTTAGAAAGTCACTTGCTAGCTTGGCAATGAACAAGTACCCCCTACCCCAAAGAACCGCTTCTTTTAGGGTATGATGTCGACCCTCTGCTAACATAAGAGGTATTTACCTTGAAAAACCAGCTTCTCCAAAAAATGCCCTAGAAAAAGTTGGTATTTGGAGTAGGGGGTACGGGGTGCGTTCCAAAGATTAAGAAACCCTCGAAGTGGTTGGCGTCCTGCTTTTCGTTTCCTTAAACCATCCAAAAGCTAGGTCCCCCCAGTAGTGCCCTTTTACACGTTGTTTTTTCCTCTTTTTTTTTTTTTTCTTTTCGGGAGGGTTCCCCTATATACTAAAATAGACTACAGAAAAAAAGGGTACCCTTGTTCTAACTTCTCTACTGGAGGACCTAGAAAGCGCTTGCCGGATTTGGCGACACATCCATATGTCCAAATGTCCCCTTTGGCTGAAAAGCATCACCATGTTGGGCCATTCTGAAGCGAGGTTCCTTTGGATGGGGTGGAGTGTAAGGGCACAGTATGGGGAACCCAATGCAGGTCTTAACGCCTTGACCTGAATTGTTGGCTTGTTTGGCCAAGTATCTCACTTCCTGAGTTCATGAACTTTAAACTTTTGAGGTTTGGACCATTTTAGTGGTAAATATGGAGTTTGAACTTTTTTTTGGCCATCCACTCAGCAAGTGAGGTATGGGACGCGTTAGGGGAGAGTCTTTTCAAGTTTCGTTGGACTAGTTGTCCCTTTCAACCAAGCCATGTATTTTGCCATTGTCGGTTTGGTTTCGAGTCTGGTGATTTGGGAGTGTGTTGGTTTAGGAGGGCACCCCGTTTGTGGCTTTGAGGAGAATCACCGGGGAGCAGTTCATTGGGTTCTCCGAATCGTGGTTGTGGTTGGGACACATTTTACATTTTTGCTCATGGTGGTTTAGTGATTGAAATCCAACCACTTAACTGCTAAAATTTGAATTTCTGCTCCCCTTCCAACGTCAACCAAGCATATATCCAGGATCAGGTTGCCGAAGCTTGGGATGAGCGGCTTCAGCCCCTCCCCACCCCCGGGAACACTTTCCCACCACCAATCCAACGATTAGGGAGCCGTAGTGTAGTGTGTGTGCGACCCCGTAATCTCCAAATACCCGGCCGTCTTTTAGGTTATGATTTGTCGACCCTCTACTAAAAAACAAAGTATTTACCAGGGAAACCCAGGTTTTTCTAAACATACCCTAGAAAAAGTGGGTATTTGGAGTAGGATGTGTGTGTGTGTGTGTGTTGTCTTTGGCATTTTCAGGGCTGCAAAAGGGACACGAGCATAGGTGGCCTTTTTAGGCCATGATTAAAACGGGATGGGTTCCACTGGCTTAGATGGGTTTCATTACCCATTGCCCGGGGAAACCCATTCAGCTTTTTGCCAAGAGGTCACCTCTGCATATATATATATATATACCCCGTACTCCACATACCCACTTTTCTTAGGGTATGATGTGGACCCTCTACAAAAAAGTTATTTACCGTGGAAAACTAGGTTCTTCAAAACATAGCCTGAAAAAAGGCCTTTGGTATTTGGAGGTTACGGGGGTATATGTATATATTTTATTTATGGGTGTGTCTTTTTTGTTGTTCAGGTCTTTCCCAACACGATGGTCGTCCTTCAGTTTCCCAAGACCAGAGGAACCACGTGCTCAAAACGGTTCGATTCGGGTAGATGACCCGGTTAGTAAGGCAGGGGTCCCTAGATTTCCCTTTTTTGCTGTTTTAAACATCACCTTTTTGGCCCATGAAAGGTGAGTATCCCTTGGTGGTGATGTTTTAAGGGGAAGTATAGGGAGCCCTGTTAGGGACAATCCCCTTGCCATAGCTGCGGAAATCTTCGCCTTGATTCGTGAATTCGTGGTTCTGGGATTACGAGCATTCTAATACCGATCGGTTTTAATTATGACAAGGATTATTTTTTGCCGACAGGAGCCAGACATCATCCATCATTGCCGCGACTTCAACAGCTTCATGGAGGCATCGATCGATTGGCCGTGGCGCAGGGGAGGTTGAGGGACGGTCCCGGGTTTAGACGGGGGTCCCGGGTCCTGTAAAGTTGTCTATCTCCCCCAGCGAGGTGCCCCTTGTACCCTTTCTTTTTTTGGGGAGGGTTCCCCTACTAACATAGACTACATTAACAAAGAGTTGGTACTCTTATTCTATCCTCTGTACTGGAGCACCTAGAGGCAGATATCGATCGGAGACCTGGCAACGTGGCGCCAAACCTTTTTCTTGTTTTTCGAGGGACTGTTTGGTGTAGAGGGGGTTCCCGGGCTTCCTTTAAAGTCCTTTAAGGTCTTCTTTTATATGTTTTTTTAATATTTGCTGGTTTGCTGTTCTTCTTTTTATTGATGTTGTCCCTTTTTTCCTTACTGGTGAGTTCCCTTCTTTCCTTTTGGTGGGTCCCCGTCCGTTTAGCACATCCAACGTCCATGGACAAGAGGCAGAAATAGAGCTCAACGCTCGGAGGATGTTGGGAACGCGTCCTCTTACCCCCCTGCTCCAAATGCCAACGCTTTTTCCGGGGTATCTTGTCAACCCTCTACCGAAAAATTAGGTTTTTGCCATACCAAGGGTTGGAACCAAATGAGACGTAGAATCCTAAGCAGCCAGAGATTCACCCAAACTCTTTGGTTTTTGGTGCTCTTTTTGGCAAAGGATCTGTAGAACATTTTGCGGTCGGCCAGGCCTTGACGAAGTTTCGCTGAGAAAGAAATATTGATGTGGTTCAAAATTAAAGTGCCGGGGCAAACCGCGGGGTTTGGTCCATGTTTCCACTTGCCAGGGTTCCATTCTGGGTACAGTTTTTGAGCCACAGCCCTATGCGACTCGGAGCAACCGGAAGGATGAACCGTTGCCCTTGAACGTTTGCGTCGGGTTCCTCCTTTGCGCTCACTTCCTGAGTTCCTGTACCTTGTACTTAGAATTCGGGCAACTGAGACCCATGTCTGGGGGCTTAAGCAAATGGAAGTGTGTGTTTTTTTTTGGGGGGGAAGCCTCAAAAGGGCGGCTTCCCCTTTGGTGTCCCGTAATTCTAGGGGTAACCTCCATTTCCATTCTTTCCAGGGATCCTTCCTTCTAGAAAACCGCCAAACACCCGGGGGAAATGGCCGGTTTTTGAAAAGAACGATGGCTGAAAAGAATGGAATCGGAATCAAACCCTAGAAGAACGGGTTGGACCATTCGAGCGGCGAAAGCAAACTAGGTGCCCTTTCTCGAACCCCCTTTTTTGGTTGGGAGGGTTCCAACCTACTAAAATAGGCAGACAAAAGTTGGTACCAACTTATTCTGACCTCTCTACTGAAAAAAAGAAGAAGAGAAGGTTTGGACTTCCTTTGGTCTTGAAAGGACGGTTCCCGTGCTTATCTATACAGGTGAATGGATCCGCTGGGCCCTCGTTTGAAGGGTTAGGAGACTGAAAAACCCTGAACCCATCCAAAGACATATTTTTTCTTGGGAGCCAGGAAACTCATGGTTGTTGCTCTTAAAAACATAATTAAAAACCATATTTTGGCTTGCTGTGGTTTAGTGGTAGAAACCCAACCACTTAACTGCTGAAACTTAAATTGTTGCTCCCCTTCCAACGTTAACCAAGAATACTTATTCTAAATTGCCCAATACAAATATTCCCGAACCCAGATCCACTCAGGCGGGAAACTTGGGGCCTGGGGGATAGAATTTTTCGCGCCAGGTGTATCAAAAGAGACAGACGGAGGCGCTGCAAGACCTGGAGGAGCTGCCGGCTCTTCATGAGCTGTTGGATCAGGTTTTTTGGTGGTCGTTATTTTATGATTATTATTGTTATTATTATTATGGTGATGATGATTGGGTTTACTTTGTTGTTGTTGTCTTTGTTGCGTCGTTGTTTGTTCGCGATTTGTTGTTTTTTTGTTTGGATATTGTTTATGTTTGTGTGTTTGAATATTGCTTATTGCGTGTGTTTTATTGTTATTAGTAATAATAATAATTATTGTTATTATTTTTATAAGGATAACTATTATTATCATTATTATGATTTTAGTTTATTGTTTGATGGTTTTGTGTAAATTTGTTGGGTGCATTGGTTCGTGCATTGCTTGGTTCTTTTCATTTTTGTGAACCAACAAACACATAATCTGTTTTTTTTTTGGTCTCGTGGTGCTTTTTGGTTCGCTTCATGTGTAGTAAACAAACATCAACACCCCTTTGGGTTTCATGGCGAAGCTTCACTGTTGTCATATATACCAGTCGGTATTTTTTCTCTGATGAGCTTAGATGGGAGCTATTTGGTCAAGAAATTGAAGGGGTTGGTTGGGATCATGAACCAGTCAATACAACCATGATATCTTCACTGGTGTTGGCATGTTTTTGGGTTTCTTGTTGTTTTTCTGTCTGTTCTGTTCATGTTTAGGGGCTGCAAGAAAGAGTCAGTTTTGTTGCAAGCCCCTACCGGTTGGGTTGGTGCTTCTTTTTTTCGCTGGGGGGCGGGGGGGGGGGGGTTCTCAAAACGGTTTCACTTTGCAGAAGAAGGCGTTTTATGTTCCCTGTTGGTCTTAAGGGCTTCGGATGCAACAGTTTCCTTCTGGACCCCAAAGGAACAAGACAAACCAAAAAGCGAGCGGGTAGACTTACAGTGATTTGTAAGTTTGTGGTTGGGTAGGGGTCACCATGGTCTGACTGAAACGTGGTGATTATTCTGAGCATTTCCCTTCAGAAGGTCTCTTTTTGACAACACACCAGGGTTGTTATTCGATTTCAGGTTTCTTCTTGGAGACAACAAAGGCTCCGTTCCTTTGAAAGTTCTTACTCGGAAATCGAATTGTCACGCTTTTTCTGCAAAACAAAGGGGTTCCCGTGTTAAAATCCGTTTGATGTACCAAACAAGGCAGTCTGAAACAGTTCTGGCCCAACACCTGAAAACCCGAAAAGTAAAAAGCTGCCGGGGTTTTCTTAAGGCCGGGGAGGGGTTGAGTGCGCCCTCACCCGTAAGGGTTGGAGGCCTCCAGGTAAACCCTCTTGGGCATGAGATCTCTGTGCCCGGACCTGACCCCAGTTTCAATTCCTTCCATTTGGGTAAGAATATGTTTTTATTGATTTGTTATTTTCCCCTGTTGATTTTAAATGGAATCGATTTCACTACTGGAAATACATTCTCATTTTATCCAGGGGACTTAAGCAAGTCGAGGATTCGGTCCATCGGAAGAATCGACACCCGCTCTGGACCAAGGGGTTTCTCTCCCATCGTGCCTGCGTCCTTCTTTTGAGGCGCAGGGTACGCGTTTTGGCATTGGTTGGCAAACAACAATGGAGAGCCACCTGTTTAGAGGGTTCCCCGATTTTGCTTGACCAACTCATTTGCTTGAGAAGGTTCTTTTTTTGTTTGATCTTTTCCCCCTGTTGGCTTGCAGGGAAACCCCCTGTCACTGGGCTTTTTTGTTGATGGTGTCCAGGCAGGGACTTGAGAGCACAAGAGGGTTTTGGACCAAAAAGACACCTTTTGCCAGGTGAGTTACGGACATGGCTTCGACGGATTGGTGGCAACTTTGTACCTTCTCCACCTTTCAACCAACCCCAACATGAAAACCCTGACAGCTCAACAAAACGAATAGACAGCTAAGTGCCATGAATTCAACCCCCTACTCCAAATACCCGAAATTTATATGGTATTGTTTGGAAAACCTGGTTTTTTTATGGTAAATACCTCTTTTTTTAGTAGAGGGTCGACATCACACCCTGGAAAAAGAGGGTATTTGGAGTTGGGGGTAGGCAAGTCCTCACTGTTGAAGACGGGAAAGCGGAGCCTTGCAAAAAGTCGATCCCTTGAACAGCCATTCAAAGCAGGACCCTGGCATGGTCTTTCTTCTCAGGCTTGTGTTTGGCAACTTGAATGCAGAAGAACCTTCCTACGCCATGAAGGTAGATTACTTGCCCCCCCCCTTAACACACCCAAGGGCCGAAACCCAAAACCCACTCAAAAATGGGACCTTACACCCACCTGGACATTCCTTTGTGTACTTTTTCCCGGGCATTTCACGATTTAAGCCGCTTTGGGCGATTTAGGTGTTTTGCGTGGATGTGCATTTGTGTGCGTTTTTTTTGCGGGCGTTGTGCAGCTTTTTGCGGGCATCGTGCGGCCATTTGCAGGCGGTTTTCCTTGATTAGGCGTTTGCGGGAATTTGCGGGCGTTTGTGTTGCAAAATGAAGCACGAACAGAAACTACAAGCAAGCGTACTCGTTGGAATGTCCAGGCAATACCCTCTTGTTCAGTTCGTATGATGTCGACCCTCTACACAATTCAGGATCGGTATTTCCTCCGGAAAACGGACAACGGTTTTCAAATAAATATCGATATACTCGGTCAAACTACCCATACAAAAGGGATTTCACCAACCATAGTTCTGGGTTGCTGTTTGTATAAATGAATTCTGGGGAGCTACGGGACGGGATAAAACCCGCAAGGAGGTTCCGAGCGACTGGCGACGCACGACGATGGCGGGAAAGTTCGTTGTGCCTTTCGCGTTTCGCGTTTCGGCGCTGTCTTCGGAGTTTTGTTCTCGGGCTTTCAAGGCCGCCTCATGTTTCCTTCTTTCTGTGGTTGGTGCGAGAGTGCAAAGAGATGGCCTTTCCCTTTGCTTTCTGAACAGAAGGAACAAAACAAGATGACTTGAACAAAACAGTCCAGATATGGGGTCTCTAAATGCGGGAGCCTCGATAAGTATCTTTCTCTTCAAGACCCCAGGGATTTGGGGCTCTCCTCAACTGCCGAGGCTCAAACAAGTGACACACGCCAAACCCAGCTGCAACGTCAGAGGACGAGGACGTGATTGGTCCCATGTTTTGAGCTTTGGGCTTGAGGCTGTATTCTTTGTTCAGCCAGCGCAGGTGTGAGCGGCCAGCTTCATTCATGGTTGTTGGGAAACATTTTGCATTTTTGCTGATTGGGGTTTAGTGGTCGAAATCCCCCACCTAACTGCTAAAAAATAATTTGTTGCTGCCCTTCCAACCTCAAGGCCTGAGCGACAGATCGGCAAGAAGCTTCGCAGCGCCAGGGACACTATGTGTTTGCAGCTGTCGAACAGGTCCCACAGATCAAAAGGTGTACCCCCGGTGTCCTCAAATACCCGGCCTCTTCTTAGTTGGTATGATGTCGACCCTCAACTAAAAACGGGATCGGTATTTACCATGGAAACCCAGATTGTTCCAAAAAACGCAAACTAAAAAGCGTGGATTTTTGGAGGTTACGGGTACTTTTGGGGGAGGTAGCCCTCGCTGTGCACGTAGCATGCGACGTGTGCCGCTTGTTGCCATGAATGGAAAGCGTCCACGTCTCACAGGTCGAAGCTTGGAGAGCATCGCAACAAGGTTTGCAGACGTGGTTTGGTTGGGCGCCTTTGGTGATGAACACCCCCTATTAATCAACCCCTCTTTATTAATATGGGGGTGTTCCTGGTTTTAGTTGGGATTGTTCACTTTTGGAGGGGAACACCCCCCTATTAATAAAATGGGGTTGACTAATAGAGGGTCAACATTAGAGCCCTGATCTTTCCCTTGTTTACTTGTGTAGCATAGCATAGTATATATATATATATGCAACCCCACCCCCCACCCCCAGGATGGATCTACCTTGTTGCTGTTTGAAGGCTATTTTGGAGATGGAATGCAGTTGTATTATTCGGAATGCCCCATGCGACTTGACCCGCATCAGCTCACCCCAAGCAAGGAAATCCTCTTTAAAGTCTAGTCAAGAATAAGAATTCCAATTCTGTATTTTCCTTCGAAAAGGACATTCGATTTAAGTATTTAAAGTTAGAAATTGCACTAGAAACATTTCCTCGTTGGGTTCCAGTTGGTTCTAAATAAAAAGTGGAAACAAAATTTTAGGAAAGGACGGTCTCTTCAGAAGAGTTGTTCTTTCAAAGCATGGAAATCATGTTTACTCTAAGTCTAGGCATTGTATTACGTGTTGTTCACTTTCAATTTAGACAATTGAACAAACCATCCTTGAAAAATAATCCTTTTGAACCTCTACTTTGAAACACACCGTACTTTAAAAAAACTACATGATTTTTATTTGAACATGAATTTATGAGAGACTTATGCCCTTATTAGATTCTATTCAACATATGCCATCGTATTTAAGTTCTCTTCAAATTAGAAACTCTACCAGGGTTTGTTCTTTATAAATTCCATGTCGATTCTAGATTAGAACATTGAACAACCACAATCCTGAAAAGGATCCCCCTTTTCACATCATTTTTCAAATATACTTATTAGACAATATTTCCAATTAATCGATTCTTTGGTTGTTCAATCCCAATTGATTCTTTGATTGTTTAATCCTTATCGAATACTTTGAATTCAACCAAAGAGCAACAATAAAACAACAGAAAACAAAACACGGTGAGTTTGTTTGGACGAAAAACATATTCCCAATGAAGTTCATTGAGCAAGCATCCACAATAAAACAAGTCCGATTCCATACACTTGAGTCAATGAACACCCTAAACCTGTCCATTCTAAGCTGAGATTTGGTCAGAAGATGCAACACAGCAGCTATGTTGCAGCCAATACCCCAACAGTGAAAACGTAAACAACGTGAAATTATGGAGCCACTAGCCCAAGAGTAAAAGCGTAAAGTTCTGGAGCCAATGACCCGAAAGCAAAAAAGCAAACTCTGAAACCAATGACCCCAAAATAGTAAGAGTAAGTTTCTGGAGCCAGAGATCCAAACGTAAAGAAGTAAGAAAGTGAGAAAGTAACACACATCAGCTCATGGTCCTGAAGTAAAATGTTTTGACCATGGACAGAAATATTTGTCATTTTCCTTTTTCGTTTTGGGCCATTGGCTCCACAAGTTTACTTCTTTACGCTTTCACTTTTGCGCCAACAGGCTGTTTTGCATCTTCCGACCAAACCTGAGAATAGAAATGGGACAGAGGTGGATTCAATCCGACTGGATTCAAGATTCCCTGGAACAGTTTGGCCTGCCACTTTCAGATTGTCTTGGGACGTGCGGCAAATTATTTTTGCTGCTTTCCCCAAAAGCCCTAGAAAAGGCAGACAACACTGCACATGCCAGTGAATTCGGAAGGGGGGTACCCTATATATCTCTATATAATTTTCGCCGGTTGCTGAAAAAAACGCTCTTTCGGAGAAAAAGCGCTCGCCGTGACTCCAGCTCGGAACCAGGCAAAAAAAAAACGCCGTTTCGCCGGCAAATTACGCCGTTTTGACGGCAAATTACGCCGTTTTGCAATTTTGATTGATGCTAGAGTGTGCAAACACTGAAAACTGCCGGCAGGCGAAAATCATCGCCGTTGGGTCAAAAGACATAGTTTTTGACAAAACAGCAATAATTTTGCACATGTTGGAAGACCCAGGTAATTATATGTTTGTTCGTATCTATTTCAGGATTCTGTGCAACAAATCAACACATCACATATTTGGCGTGCCCGGGGAAAAGCGTCGTGGCGTCGCAGGTCATGACGTTCTTGTGTCTGCTTACCGCAAGCATGGGCGCGCCGAGCTCAGCAAATTGGCGCTCCCCGGGCTGGCGCAAGTGCGCGCGTGATGGTTCTCAAGAAACAAGTTTGTCCTCCAAGGGCGTGTCTGACTCGAGCGAAAAAGGTCCCGCTACTCCAAATACCCAGGTTTTTAAAACGGTTTTTAAGGGTATTTTTTGGTTAGCCTGGGTTTCCATGGTAAATACCTCCTTTTTCAGTAGAGGGACAACATCATACCCTAGAAAAAGGCCGGGTATTTGGAGTAGGGGGGGTGGAGCATTTGAACTCCACAGTGTTTGCTCCATTTCTCGGGCGATTCTACTGAAGACACACCACATTGATGAACTTAGGGGGGGTTTTCTAGTGGCCCCTGTCAGCGATGGGAAAGAGCTTGGGATCCGGATGGTGTGAAATAGTGTTGGTTCTGGAGTAATACCCCGTAACCACCCAATACCCACATTTTTTGGGGTATCATGTCGACCCTCTAAAAACAGAGGTATTTATCTTTAAAACCCAGGTTTTCCAAAAACATACCCTAGAAAAAGTGGGTATTTGGAGCAGGGGGCCCAAGGCTCCCTCCAAAAGTGGCATGAATCCCCAAAAGGTGACACCTCCAGTCAAGCTCAACCAGGGCTTCCACTTACTTCCTCCTGGGGGGTCCTAGTATTGCTTTCGCTTTCTATCCATACCAGACCATTACGATTCGCCGAGTTGCAGTGGTTCAGCTATGCGGGCATAAACGCAAACGGTTTGCATTGTTTCCACCGCACATTGGCCATGCAAATTAATACACCTCGCAGCACTTGCCAATGCGCGCAGTGAACCCCACGGGATGCCTTGATCATAAAAACTACAACTTGTCCGATTTGCGGGAGTTTGTGAATTTTCAGGCGATTAGCGCACATGTGCAGCAGTTACTGCCAGAGGCCACTTGCATCGCAAAAGTCGTTTGTTGAGGAGTTTTCGAATTTTCGGGTTTTTTGCAGCAAAAAGTGCTACGATTTCCCGAATATCAAGTCAAAGGGGAAACTAGGATCTTTTTTCAGGAGGAGGAAGGTCGAGATCGTCCAGAATCCCATGCTTTGTCCAATTTGGCGGGCGGGGGGGGGGTCTCCTCCAAGATTATATGTTATTTGGAAGACTACCCCCCCTACTCCACGTACCATCTTTTAGTAGGGCATGTTTTGACAACATACCGTAAAAGCAAGCGGGCATTAGGTGTAGGGGGCAGACTAAATATGGAGCAGAACCTGAGACATGGTGTTTTGCGCACCCAGATTTGGGCCAAAGTTTGTCTTGCATGCTTAGCTTGCTGCTACCACCAGCACCACCATCTCCATCAACACCGCCACCACCACCACCATTCGGAGTTTCGACCATGGCACACGTGGGCGAAGTTCGGAATCGCACCCCATGGATATCGGTTTCGCCTTCGGTTTCCCTACAAAGACAACCCTTTTCAGGGGATCACAACCGCACCAGGTATAAACCTTTTGGGGATAGGTAAGGTTATGTATCTTTATCCCCATGTATGTGTTTGTGGCTTTGTATTTCTGAATCAGTTCCGACCGCATCGGCCGAGGTGGCCGCGGGTCGGCGCGGTTGGTGATTTGGAGCCTTTGCTTGAGATAGATTCGGGATGGACCACTGAAAGCCGTTGGGGTCTGAAGACAGTAGTAGGACGTGTCCATCTGCTGAAAGGTTTTTATTTTACAACATTATGATTTGTTTGTTGTTAAAAAATAACTGTCCCCTTGTTGGTGTTGTAAAGAAATCGATTCGGGAAATTGTTCAGATAGTTTTTCCAGGCGGCGGGGGGGGAAAAAAAAAAGACGGACGATGATGGTAACAACCTGGAGTCAAAGGACCCTTGGAGCACAAAAGGCAAGAAGACTCAATTCTTACTTTGGGCGGATGGCCAACCATTCTGTTGAGGGTCATGAAGACTCCAGGAAGCCCCTTTTACATCGTTGTTGTTGGGAAACATTTCTTCCATTTTTGCTTATTGTGGTTTAGTTGTTGAAATCCAAATCCACTTAACTGCTAACATTCTGAAATTGTGGCTCCCCAAACCCAACGTCAATCACGTGTTTTTTTCTTATTTTCTTCTGGAGAAGCAATCCGGAGAGATGTTCTGGCGCCCAAGTTTGGGAGTAGGAAAGCTTTCAAAATGCAAATGCTCCGGTCTACCTGGAGTCTCCATGATCCGAATCAAAAATGGATCCATGACCAACCATTATTTTGGGTAATGACCAACCATTTTTAAAGGGTCATGGAGACTGCAGGTAGACCCAAATCAGGAATAGGCGTTCGAAGGGGCTCGCATGTCGGAGCCTAAGACCCAAAGGGGGGTTCCTAACAAAGGTGGTGATTTCTTAAGGCCAAAAAATCGTCCTGAAGCCCCTTGAACCCAAAAAGGGGGGGGCCTCAAATAATGAAACCGGTTCTCTTGGGGCTCCTAGGGATGTGGAGGTTAGTTTGTCGAGTGGTTGGTTATTTGCTTATTTTTAGTGGCGGCTGCTTGAATGGCAGCTTTTTGCGGTCACATGCCAAGGAGTAAGGAAACAAGTCCCTTTCCAAGGAACGTTTTGGTGGTGGGACCTTCCGAGCTTTGATCGAAAGGCGACCTAGGCGGTTCGGAGGGTTTTCCTTTCCATCGTTCGATGCAAGCTGTACCGAGATAGCGTGGAGAACCTCATCCCAGTGGCGCCCTTTGTTTCGTTTTGTTCTTTTTCTTTCTTTTTTTTCTGGAAGGGTTCCCAACCAAAAATGGTGTCCATTGCCACTGGGCATCTGAGTCATTTTTCAAGGGTCAAAAGGAGACTCCAAAGTAGCGAGAAGCAAGTGTGTTGGCTCGCTCACTGGCCAAGAACAGTTTTTGTTTGTCCTTCTTGGTGTTAAAGAGAATCTACAACTACTGGACATGCTTATCTATTTGTTTCAGGGGACTTAAGCAAATGGAAGTGGGGCTAAATGAAGTGGAATTTACGCAGGCATGGCACATGTGTTGGCAATAGCTTTGAGTAAGAGCCTTTCGGAGCCGCCCAAGCACCCGAAAGGGCAATTTTGATAGATGGTTCTACTACCAGGTTCAACAGAGATGAGAGGTAAGGCCCGTAAAACTTAGTATGACCAGGTTTCTTTTTTGATTGATATGTTCTACAAGCGAATTTCGTTTTTGGTCATGTTGCCATGCCTGGGTGCCTCTAAAGCAAGAAAGCAAGAAAGCAAGAAAGCAAGACGTGCTGCCAGTTTCTAGTGGCAAGCCTGGTGAACATGCCTATACTATAGCGGCAACTCCCCCAGCAGTGCCCTTTTACCGTTTCTTTTTTGGGGGAGGGTTCCCCTACTAAAATAGACTACAGAAAAAAGTTGGTACCCTTATTCTAACCTCTCTACTGGAGGACCTCGTAGCGGTACCTGGAAGCACTGAAGTTACTTTCCGTGATACCAGGAGAAGGACCTTTGTGACAAAGTAGTCATGACAGCGTCTCCGAAATTTATGTTTTGCACTAGACGAAGCATCTGAACCGACATCTGAATCATGCCAAGACAAGGATGGCAATCCCACTTGGTGTTACAGAAGTTGCTTCTTGTCCAACCCGAGCAGTGCAGCCTTAGCACTTATCTAAGGCATCTTTGGGTATAGATTCTGGGGTTCCGCTCACATACCACATCAAGGGGTTTGCTGAGCTGCCTGAGCTTTTGTGGCCCAGATCCCAGTTGCTACAGTTCTCCCATTCTTTCCAGGGATCCGAATCTTTTCAGACCATCATCCCAGGGTAAACAGATCCGTTTTTTTTTTTTTTTAAGAATGATGGTTGAAAAAAATGGGCTGTGGAAGAAGGTGTGTTTCCTCTGGTTGTTCTTCTATTTCACATCTCTGGCGGATTCCGTATGCCGTGAGGTTTTTAAAGGATGGTTCTTTGTTTTTTTTTAGGCTGGCAAGCCCTTGGTTGCCTGCCAAACCAGGCAAATGGATCGACTCTCGACTGGCTAGGCGGTCTCCCTGGAATCCCGCCCAGAAATGAGAAGCCCCTACATAAACTAGGTCCCCCAGTGCCGTACCTCTCTCCCAACTTTTTGGGTTGGGAGGGTGCCAACCTACTAAAATAGACTACAGAAAAAAGTTGGTACCCTTATTCTAACCTCTCCACTGGAGGACCTAGTTCTGGTCTCCTTTGAAACCCGCCCAAAAATGTCACAGCCCCTCTCAGTTGTTCAGCGGCACCGATTATTTTTCCTCTTTTTTTTGTGGCTGCCCCTCCAAAAATGGTCTTCCCCAAAACGGGTTCCCTCTTTTTCCAGGGATACTGAACAACTGAGCCCTATATAAAATCGTTTGCCCAGAGCATCAGCCGTTCCGTTGCAGGTGAGCTTCTCGCCGGATGCCGATAAGACGTGGCGCGGGACCCAACGACCACGGAGAATGCCTGAAGGATCTATAGCCATATCTAAAAATCATCTGGAAAACAGACCCATTCCAGAGTACTTGATGTTATGAGTGAAACGATTCTCAAAGATATGAGTGAACAAAAATGCATGGTTGGAATCATGCCGAAAGGCCAAAGGAGCCACAATCGAAACGGTAGATGAAGGGACAGTCCCAGCCAGAAATAAGTGCGGCCGTTTAACTTACATGGATCTGGGTAGACCATTTTAATGATTTGTTTTTGACTCAAATAAAAGTCTATGCAACCATGTAAGGTAGACTCAGTGGAGTTTGGTGGACCATTTCACTACCCATCGGTTTTGCTTGAGACTCAAATCAACTAGCTAGGTTCCCCAGTAGTGTCCTTTTACCAACCTTTTTGGGGGAGAGTTCCCCTACTAAAATAGACTCCAGAAGAGAAGGGTTACCCTTTTTTGGGGGAGGGTTCCCCTACAAAAACAGACCACAGGACAAAACGGGCACCCTTATTCTAACCTCTCCACTGGAGGACCTAGGTAGAGTCTCTCGAGTCTCTCGAAGGTTCGTTGGGCCCGTGGCTATGCACTTTGCCCGTTGCCAGATGATCCGGAAAGCCGTTCAGGACCGGTTTGGCAAACCAAAACGCTCGCTAGAATGCGAGCAAGGTGCGACCCCCGTAACCTCCAAATACCCAGGCTTGCCCTCCAGACAAATGTTGTGTTTCCAGGGCACTTCAGCAAATGGAGGGGGGAAATTTCACGCACTCGCTAAGTTGTCCACCTGGAGTCTTCATGACCCTTGAACAATGGGGTCAATTACCCAAAATACATTGTCATGACCCTTTTTTGAAGGGTTGCGGAGACTCCAATTATGTCCTCTACGGTAACCGCGTATTTTGAACGCGGCTCGTATGGCTAGGCAAATCAATTCGTGACTTCGATAAGCTTCCGTTCGCGACCCATGTCACTCATGATCCGGTTCAGTCAAATCAACCCCTGTTTATTCATATTGGGGTGTTCCCCCCAAAAATTAATGATTCTCCACTAAACCCAGGCACACACCCCTATTAATACACTGGGGTTCATTAATCCGGGTCAACATTAGTGGTAACTTCCCCTTACACCCAATACCCGCGTTTTTTAGGGTATCATGTCGACCCTCTGCTAAAAAAGGAGGTAGCTACCATGAAAGCCCAGTTTCTTCTTCCAACCAAAACCAAAAACAAAAACAACAAGTGGGTATTTGGAGGTTACCGGGGGGATTCTCGTGACATGGAACGGGACCCGTACGAGTTGTTGGCCAAACGGTCCGATGTCCTTGGGTCCGCCTCGTGGAATGTGCGCAACTCGTGCAAAGCGCGGTCTCATGCGAATCATCGGCCGGTCCGGGGCAATACTGATGGTTGCGAAATCCATTTCGCACCACTGTTCAGAAACCCAACGGATGGATGTTTTTTGTCTTTTTTTTTCTGTAAATACCAACAAAGGTGTCAAAGTGGTGCGATACCCAACAATTGGTTTCTCATGGTGTCAAGGTGGTGGTGCGAACGGATTTCGTCCACAGGGACTGCCTCATTTTCCCGCTGGCCTGTCTGAACTGAAAGGCAATTGCTGTTTTAGTTTGTTTTTTTCTTGTGCAATCGACTCCACCAGACTGACCCGAGCTTGTGAGTTTCTGAGTTTAGGGTCCTTCACTGTTCTTGGCAGTTTGTTTTTGTTTGTTATTATTATTATTATTGTTAGTATGATTATTATTGTATTATTATGATTATTGCATTATTATTTTCATCATTTTTATTTATTTTTATTTAGTACGTATTATTAATATGATTTATTATCCTTATTATTTTATTATTAGTAGTATTATTATTGTTGTACTATTACTTTTATTATTATTATTACTATTATTCATTATTATCATTATGATTATTAGTATTGTTATTATTATGATTATTATTATTATTTGTTCGTTCTGTCCATCTGCTGCCCAACATACAAGTGTTTTGCGTACTTCCATGTGATTAAGAGTATGCTTTCAGGAAAACCCTGCTGGAAGTAAGCAAATGGAAGTTATGGTGCCAGCCTTTTAAGCTTATACTTCCATGTGATATGGGTACGGGTCAAAAAGAAACCACCAGGGGACCGCACATTTTAGTCTTGGTTTCAAATTACCTGGATTCCATGTTGGGTACCTATTCTTGACCCACACCCATGTGTTTTATTGCCCCTGGCTTTAAAGGAAATTCACTACTGGTCATGCCAAGGATTCAACGTGCATGTTCAGAGGTCCCACGTTGTGGTTTTCCGATCCAAAAGCTCTTTTTGTTTGCACAACATATGGGTTCCCTTGAGAGGAAGCATCATGGTTACTTCCATTTGCTGAAAGAAGACCTGGCTGGTTTGACCATCAAGGGTGTTAACCTCATGAAGGGTCTTTTGACCATGGCACATGAAGGGTCACCGTCTTTGACTTTGCGTTTTTGGGGCTGGACCCTAGAACCCTGACTCATAGTCATGGGTAAGCCATCTTTGGGTTGCTTTTTCTCTGACCCACACGGCGCTCGTTGACTCAAATGTGATGGTCAAACTTACTCCCTAGCTTCAAACCTTTAGCCAGGTTGCGTTATCATTTTAGCTTTATTGGTTGGCCAGTCTCAGCAGGTTAGCCGTTTTCAGAGGCACTCCCCACGTCTATCCCCCAGATATGGGGAGTGGAACCTGGGCATCTTTCAGCTGCGGTTTGCGACTCGCGATCGCGGCTTGGGGGAATTTTCAGTGCTCCGGGTCTTCTTCGCGCGCCAGCAGCAACGGACATGTCCGCTGCGCGGCTTTTTAAGCCCCACATTTCAGCGAGCTTTGACTCCCAGGTTGAATGCACGCATTTGCGACTTCTCATCGATTTTTCTGCAACTACCCCCGCAACCTCCAAATAACCGTTTCTTCAGTTGGCATCATTTGTCAGCCCTCTGCTAAAAAAGGGATCGGTATGTACCATGGAAACACCGGTATGTGGCGGTTACGGGGATAAAGCCCCCCACCCCGCTGGAGAACACGCTGTTTGCAAATGGTCGAGGCTTCAGGCCCGATCTTGGCATCTTGGCGCCCATCTTCCAAACGCTAGGGCCCTATGTGGGCGTTAAACCCGGTTTGGGCCTCAACTGGGGAAACACGAAAAAAAGTTCTAGGGGTTGATTCCTTCTCCATTCCTTCATGTTCTTGGCAAGTTGTTTGGTTGCTCGATCGGTTGGTTCTGTTCTTCTTTAGTGCGCTGCAAACAACGAAATGTTGTGCTACCATTCCAAAGGGTTGTGAAGATTATGTTCAACCACCGTGCTTTTCAGACACCAGCATTTTTTTCCTGGGACTTTGATGGTCTACTGAAAAGGTTTGGATCCCTGGAAACAATGGTTGGAAGGTACCCCTAGAAAAGTGTGCCAAGCCCATGTCCATAAGGGGGGCTTCAGAAAGGGTTCCTGCAAGATCGCAAAGAGTTGCATGCGACAAACAAATCTCAGTGGGCAACTGTGGTCAGCCGCCTTACCATGGTTGTATGCCAGGGAGCCCCTAGGGTTCAGTTGCCACCATTAAAACAACGGTTGGGTTAATATAACCACCTGTATTTACCTAATAATTTTCATCATCCAAATTGGATCAGCCTTTCTTTTAATGGGGGTTGAACCCCAGCAAAGCCATGTGTTGCGCCCTCTCAAATGGAAGTGGACGATCGCGAGCTCCCCCAAAAGCAAAAGTAGTCTTCCATGTTGGAGGGAGATTACAGGGGTTAATGGTGTTGCTTGGAAGTTGCGGGACAAATCGCCTGGCTGGCAACCATTCAACCAAAGTCGTGGCTGTTTCCTCCCTTAATTGAGGGGGATAAGGTTTACTGTGGTTGACATGCGTTTAGGTTGTTTTTGTTGTTTGGTTCCGCTGTTTTTAGTAAGGGCTGCAAAAACAGTCAGTTTTTTTGCAAGTCCATACCAAGGGTTGCAAAGGATGCAAGCCAGAGCTATTAACCACGCCCGATTCCTGCGGAATGTCGCGGGTCGTTCAATTCCGTGATTTGTACAAGGCTCCCGTTGGTTTTTATTATGCTCTTAGATTGGCTTAAGGGTCCTCCATATCAGGGTCAGCCAGAAAGATGTTGACCCCGAATTAATAAGCCAGTTCTTCTTTGCTTTGGATGGGTGGGTGGGTGGGTGGAGGAACCCCCCTCAAAAAGCAGTCTGAATCCCAGAAGCAGACACCCATCTTTCAAAATCTGCCAGGATGTTTTTTTCAGGGTTTGTCTCAAAATTGAGTTAACCCCCAAAAATTCCAAATTGTGGTGTTCTTTTGAGTCCCCTTAACTCCAACATTGGTAGCCTCAAGAAGGAGACGGGGTTTCCATTCGAGTCCCGTTGTGGCTGAGGCTTCTGGGAGTCAAATGGGTGTCAAAATCAGTCACCACCAGAGCACAGGTTTTAGTCCTTTCCATTTACCTGGGCAAGCCATTTTGGGTCGTGGCTGAAGCTGGGAGTCAAATCTCAACCAACTGTTTGGTCGATGCTCCGGGCGTTCGCTGAGCGGTGCAAATGGATGCCTTTGAATCCAGAAAAAAACTGCCCCACACCTTTTTTAGGCTATGATGTCGACCCTCTACTGAAAAAAAGAGGTACAGTATTTACCATGGACACCCCCGCCCTAGAACAAGTGGGTATTTGGAGTAGGGGGTAGTTCACGGACTTTATCTAGGTCAGCCAGCTAGGTGCCCTTTCTCTCCAACTTTTTTGGGGGGAGGGTTCCCCTACTGAAATAGATTACATAAAAAAAGTTGGTACCGTGTACCCTTGTTCTAACCTCTCTACTGCAGGACCTAGTTATACTTTGTCGGCCTAGATTTGAAATTTGTGTGTTCGACCCATTTGATATGGGGGTTAGACGACGGTGACACATAGTGAGAATGGGGTCAGACGCCACCATTTCATAAACGAACATGAGTGTCTACCCCACCTACCTGGTAGCGCGAGAGATGAAGTACCTGGTAGTACGGGGGATAGTTTATAGGCTGGGGGTTATTCCCTCATTCCCTGCTGAAGCGAGAAAAGAGCCCAAACATGTGTGTTTGCCTTTTGGTGTCCCTTTAAAGGGTCCCAAATCCAGAAAAACAATCGCCCGACGTGGCCCCGTTGAGTCGCTTTTGCTTCAATCGCTAAGGGCTCAGAAACAGACTCCGGTCTGACCCTTTTGCAGAAAGCTGGGCTCGCCGAATAAAAACACAACTATTTCCAGTAGTGCACTCGATTGCCTTCAAAAACCAGCAAGGGAAAGCAAAACACATATTCATTTCACCATATAAAAGGTTAGGGGAAAACGTGAGTGCGGCCCTTTTGGTTTCCAGGCCTGTCCTTGTTTTGGGCACCCCCCAAAAGTGTTGTTTTGCTGCTGGTTTCCCGAACAAAAAACTGAAGCACATGGAGGAGTCCCAACTGTGGGCTTACTGGATTGATTTTGATGTGAAGTACCGTCATTGATATTGTGAAAATGCAGAAAACCATGGCAAACGATAGCGGACTTTCAAACTAGCGAAACTCGACCCTGCCTCATCTTGGTGGCTCCCAGCCATCTCCTTAGCTTTCTAGCCTTTTAGTGTTTAGTGGTGGTTTCCATTTAACCCACTAAGAGTTAAACTTTTAGCAGAGGATCTGAGGGCAGCCCAGTCATGTGTCCAGGGGGAGCGAACAAGCAAATGGAAAGAACTCTACCGCTCAGCAAGCACTCCCGTGCAAGTGGAAGGGCCTCGCCAACGAGCGATTTGTAACCGGCGCGGGCACGAGCGGATGTTAGTGGGAGCGTCCCGCTTCCAAGTAGAAGCCCTGGTTGATTTTGCCCATTTTTTGGGAAGGGGGTCCCTTTAAAGTCCACATGCGTTAAATTGATTTAATTCATGCTTAGCCCTTCCCTTAGTGGGACGGCCTGATTGTTGGCCTCGGCCAGGATGTGGGCTCCACTCACTCCAATTGGGGGGGGTGGGGTCTTGAGCAATGTGGCGGAACCAACCAAAAAAGGATGCCCTTTTCTCCCATGGTCACTGGGAATCTGAAATTGAGAGATGGGGAATGTCGATTCAACTTTGAGTGGGGGGAACATATTTTGAGGGGAAGACCTGCCTCTTAACTTGGTGGCTCCCAGCGATTCATCCGGTCCCTTAGCTTCTTAGATCCTTTTAGTGTTTTTCGTGGTAGTTTCCGAATGTGAACCACTAAAAGTTCGCCAAAAAAAAACGCGGGGGATCGATCCGAAAACGGGCAGAAACCAATCCCCAAAGAGGTTGCCCTCAAGTTGGCAGGCCCATGGCCATCGAAGTCTTTGCCTGGACCCTCCAAACCTTTCGCGACGAGAGCGCCCTTCAAGGCTTAAACGAGCGGCAAAATCTCGGCCCATCTGCGTTTGCGACCCGCCTTTGCCCCACAAGGTTCAGCTTCCTCGTTTTTTTTTTTTTTTGGGGGCCTTCACTCCCCTTACACCCAATATATTCATGTGTTTCTTGGTATGAGTGGACGACCCTCTACTAAAAAGGGATCGGCATTTACCATGGAAACCCGATCGGTTTTTTCAAACGTGGGTATTTGGAGTAGGGGGCTGTTGTTGGCATCTGTTTTGGTGTTGTTGTGTTGTGTTTGTTGTTCGTGGAGTTTTTGTAGGGGGCTGCAGCAGGAAACAGTCAGTTGTTTTGCCACCATACCGCTTGGTTGGTCAGGAATACAGTAAACTGATTGGGCAAGTAGTCTCCCCTTTCGGTCGCCGAGGTTTTACACCCCAATCAAGACAACCTCCCAAAGGATGAAACTACTTCAGCAAAAGTGGCAAGCCTTCATTGGTGGATTTTGGTGGTTGAGCCGAATCGTCGGTGGTTCAAGACCTTCAACAAAAAGGCTGTCAACGGCCAAGAAGGAAGCTAAGATCCTACCCCTTACTCCAAATACTCGCCCTTTTTCAGTTGGTATTTTGTAGGAAAAACCGATCGGTTTTCCACGGTAAATACCGATCCCTTTTTTCGTTCAGGGTCGACAAAGTCATACCCCCCAAAAACGGCAGCGGGCAATGTGAGGTTACGGGTGTCGTCTTTCTTTCAGCTCCTTTCAGATGCCGATCTCAGTAATCCGGGATGATTGAATAGGGCATGCCAGAAGGGAAATTGTGGTTGAAACACCCCACAAAACAAAGCACAACTACACCTCACACGACCTCACACCACCAAAAAACCCAAATGATGGGTTTATGTATATCATAATTCACCCGTGCAAGACTTTCATATACGGGTTTCCCTACTAAGTCCCCCAGCAGTGCCCTTTCTCACGCCTTTGTTGGGGGCAGGGTTCTCCTACTGAAATCGATTACAGACAAAGTTGGTACTCTTATTCTAACCTCTCTACTGGAGGACGTAGACCAAGTCGATGAATTTCCGCCAAGTTCGTTGTTTGTCTGGCAGGGCTCCGCATCGAACGATTTATCCTTTTTGGTTCAGGCATCACCTTCGCTCATTCAACACCGGGGACGTGCGGTTGGAGCCTTGCCGGGTCAATAGTCCTCTTGTTTTTTGAAAGGGTAGCAAGCCCTTGGTTACCTCCTCCTCCAGGGACATGGAATCACTGGGAAGGGTTGGACAGGGAAACCATCCCTAAACATCCTCTCGCGCAGCCGATCTCGATCCGCTCACTGGCTGAACTTTTTGTATCCCGGCCCAGCCCGGAAAATCTCCCTTAGCACCTGGCCAGTCAGGATGCTACTTGTGTGTGTGTGCGCCTTAGTAAGCAACAAGAAACCAAGCGTTTTGCGGGCAGAACGGCGCACACCCAGACCAGGAGCAAGGGGGGCAGTGCCTAAATCGCAAATCCGGCGCGCGATCCTTCGGCAGGGTGCAAGCCGAAGTTCTCTCGTGGGCCATGGGTTCATGACGAGCTCATGGTTTTTTCCCCAGAATTAGTTCCTTTTTTGTTTTTTGCTTTTTTTGGGTCCCCTTCGTTTTCCTCTAACCAGGCCAAAAAAACAATATGCTGGGCTGGGGCCCTCATTCCGGTGTCTGCCTCAAGGTTTAGCTCCAGCAACTTTTGACCTCCCCGGGGTGTCCGAGCCGTTTCCCTTTCTACCGAAAGCGATCCTTCCAACCCGCGTAAATGGATCAACTGAAGGGTCCAGCAACTGTTGACATAGCAACTTTTGACATAGGGCTTCTTTCTTGATCGGTTTCCGAAAACAAAAATGAGACGGGGGGCCTCTCCAGGCTCAGTCAAGATCAAAGTCAACCGAGGTTTTGTCAAGCGCTGGGACGGTGGCTACCTGAAGGGGGATTAGACAACCACGACACCTCCCGCGGATGGACAGCATCCAGACCTGTCGCAGATTCAGATGTGCTTATGTCGCTCTAGCGCCTTGCACCCTAAACAGGTGAGCCTTGAACCCTGAAGACCCAGAATTAGGTCTTGGGCTAGTTATGACAAGGGGGAAAACCGGCGAAAGTCTACTAGTTTTTTTCGAGTAGTGCCCTTTTACCCCTTTTTGGGGGAGGGTTCCCCTACTATTATAGACTACAGAAAAAATCGGGTACCAACTTATTCTAACCTCTCTACTGGAGGACCTAGTCTAGGCTGTACGTCCTTGGCTCCCGGATTCATCCCTCATCCCAGGTCTTGGAATTGTTGTGAGACTTTCATACGGATTTCCCTATATTTCTGGGTGAATTATAGCGACCTCACACGACCAACAAAAACTTAAATGGTGGTTTATGTGGGGAATATCCCCCCAACCAATATTATAATTCACCCGGATATACGGGGTTCCCCATTTTTCTCTTGTGGGGTTTGAAAAATATCACCTTTTGCGCCTGTTGCCCAGGAGCAAGAAACGGCAAACGCTTCTTTGGAATTGCAGGTGTGCGCCCTTGGTGAAGGCATCCCCACCCCTGTAGAAAATGGAATTGGGGCAGGCAGGTGACCCTGGCATGGGATGCCGTTTACAGCTCCAAGTACCTACTTGTTCTAAGGTTTTTTTGAAGAACCTTGGTTTCCATTGTACATACAGCACCTCCTTTTTTAGTAATTAGAGGGTCGACATCATACCCTTAAAAAAGGTATTTGGAGTAGGGGGGCAGGGAATTGAGGAATGCACCCGTCCAACTGGTGGTTTCCTTTTATGGACTTTCCAGGTTCAATCCCTCATTCCTTACCCATCGCACCAGCAAGTAAATTGGTGCAGCCGAAGCTATACTTCTTTACATGGTTCTGGGCACATGCTACCAGGTGTTTGACTATGTCTCGGTTGGGCGAAGCAAGCGGATTCGGATGCTTGAGATCCGCGGCTTTGGATCAAGCTTCTCGTGTTGGCATGTTTGTGTCATGTTTTGGGTCGGGGTCTTTTCATTTTTGGTAGGGGAGCGGCAAGAAGCAGCAAGTTCGTGCAAGTCCATAGCGTTTGGGATAGAAAGTATAGCCTATAACCCTGCGAATCCACGCCCACTCAATGCACCCAGCCCGCGTAAGCGGGGAATCGGCGCTGTTCTGTGAGTTCTGCGAAAACCGTTGTGCCGAGAGAGAAAAGAGAGTCGAAATCGGGCGAAGTCGCGAGTCGGGCGGCTCGTCATTTTTTGGAGGACTTTGGTTGCTTAAGTCGGTGATTCCCATCCGGTTCCTGACTTAGGTGTTTAGGTTTTAGCTGGCAGGGGTAATTCGTTTCCACTGAGGCGGCGAAAAGTTAGACTTGTTTCGCAGGATCTGGGAACAGCCCAGTTGGAAGCCAAAGAAACACAAGACGTGGAGTCTCCTTCTGATCCGAAACAAAAATGGGTCCATGAGCCTTTCCATGATTTTGGGTGACCAACCGTTTTTTAAGGGTCCTTAGGGAGACTGCAGGTAGTTTTGGGGGTCTGTTTCAAGACACCTCCAATGACAGTTGCCAAGCTCGCCAGTGGTTACCTGGGTTATATAACCTTTGGTGCATTTTGCCAAGGGATGTTAGGACTTGAGAACTTTTTGCCAATTAATGTGGTTTCCGTATTAAACCGTTAAACCGCTAGAAGTTAAACTTTTAGCGGGGGAGCAGAAAGCAACCAAGTAACCCACTAATGACAGGTCCCTAGGACATTATTTGAGGCCCTTTGGGGGTTCAAGACTGTCATATTTGTGGTCTTCAGGTAGGGGGCTAACTCCAATCGCGTGAGCTATACCCCCTATTTGGCGCGCAATATGGCTGTTCTTTTTCGCTCAAACTCCCGTATTGGGCCGTATTTGCCCGTATGGCCATGATTTTTCGGTCATTTGCATAAATCACCCGTATGAAACCCATATATGTTCGACATGTTGAACATCACCTAAAAAACCGTATGGCCATTTTTTCGGTCAAAAGCGTATGACCTAACAAAAAGCAGCCAATGGGGTCCCAGGTACTCCAAATACCCGGCCTTTTTTGAGGGTATCATGTCGACCCTCTACTAAAAAAAGGGATCGGTATTTACCATGGGCACCCGAAAAAGGTTGTTCAACAGAAAACAACTGAGCTGCTCTAAAAAAAACCTTTACATCGTAAGCACTCTGATACGACGTAGCGATTCATGGGAGGTTGATAGAGTCGCTCAACTAGAAAAAGTTGGTAGTCGGCAAAGTGAAGTCAGCTGAACCCCCCCCCCCCTTCCGGAGGGCGGACACAGCTTTTTCTCAGCCGTGGAAACAAAGACGAAGGCTCTAGCATCCATTTGCTTAGCTGAAGAATATGTGTAAACAAAAAATGTTACAGTTGGTTTTCTTGCTGAAGAATATGTGCAAACACAAAAGAAACTCCCCTGTTGGTTTTAGAGGGAATCAATCGCAACTGGAAATAAGTTGTTTTTTTGGTAGGGGACTCCACCGCAACTGGAAGCTAGGGGAAGCCTTCCACCACTCCTAGGGATTATGTTCGAGGAAGAGGCAAACGCGCAGCCATGGAAACCACCCCCGTAACCTCCAACTACCCGCGTTGTTTTAAGGGTATTTTTTGAAGAAAAAAAGAACGGGTTCCCATGGGAAATACCGACTTTTTTTTGAAAAAACACATTTCTTTTTTTTAAGGGTATAATTGATGTCGAGCCTCTACAAAAAAAGGGATCGGTATTTACCACCTGGGACCCCATATGGCCGTATTTTTTTTGGTCATACGCCTTTGACCGAAAAAGATGGCCATACAGGTTTTTACGGCTTTTTTTTCAACAACATGTCGGAAAAGTATGGGTTTCATACGGGTGATTTACGCAAATGACCGAAAAATCATGGCCATACGGGCAAATACGGCCAAATACAGGAGTTTGACCGGGGAAAAAAAAAAACATACGGGGTGCCAGGCAGGAAAAACCAGGTTTTCCAAAAAATACCCTAGAAAAAGTGGGTATTTGGAGTAGGGGGACGAAATTGGATTTTGGCAAAGAGCGATGCTCGAAAAGACTGAACAAGGAATCAACCCCTAGGGCAACAGGATTCCACAATTTTTTACCTAGTGGGTTGGACACATCACCTGGGCCAACTTGAAGACAGTAGTCTTTCGGTGTGATGTTAAACTGGGCAGTTATAGAGAGCCCAGAATGTAGTTTTTAGTGGGTCGATATATAGAAACTACTTCTTACTCCAAATACTCACTTTTTCTAGGGTATTTTTTGGAAAACCCTGTCATTCATGGTAACTACCTCCTTTTTTAGTAGAGGGTCGACATCCTAGCCTAAAAAACGTGGGTATTTGGAGTAGGGGGCAAACAAAGCCGTATTGGGTGGTTACTGGGGTGGACATGAACCGCCCATTTCTTTTGAGTTGTGGGGGATCTTTCATCCATGATGGGATGACCAACTCATCCCCCCCCAAAACACCCCGACACCTCCAAACGGGTCGCAATCAAAACCCGGGTAGATAATCCGTTTAGTAACGGATACTCCCAACCAGACGTAGCTGCGATCCGCCCTCTTAATTCTTGAAGCGTGGTTCTGGCTGGACCATGTTAATACCGTGTTTTGATTCTGCCTCAAATTCCCTCTGTTTCCCTCGCGTTTTACTTAAAAAAGGAGCTATTTACCATGGAAAACCGGGTTTGTCAAAGAATGCCAACTACTAGGTCCCCCAGTAGTGCCCTTTTACCCTTTTTTGGGGGAGGCTTCCCCTGCTAAAATAGAATACAGAGAAAAGTTGGTACCAACTTATTCTAACCTCTCTACTGGAGGACCTCTATCAAAAGGCCCCGGCATGTGGAGGTTACGGGTGGCTCGGTGTTTCTCAATAAATTTCGGAGCACTTGCGGGTGCCTCGGCCCTACCTGAGCTACCTGGACCCGAAAGAACTTCTCCCGTAACCTGCAAAACCCCGGCCTTCAATAGGATATGATGCCGACCCTCTACAAAGAAGGGATCGGTATTTACCATGGCTCCCAAGTTTTTCCCAAAAACTGCCAACTAGAAAAAGGCCGGGTATTTGGAGGTTACGGGGGTACCCTCCAGAAAATGAGATTGCAACCCATCATGGTTGGTTTGTTCCCGGCTTGGAGGGTAGGTTGAGGGTCCAGGTAGCCTTAAAGGCCAACAAAACACCAACCATTGCAGGGCTTCTTAAAAGATACATTTTGCAGCCATTTGAAACATGTTCTTTCCATCAAAATAAAAGGAAACCACCATTTACCAGGCAATGTTCAGGTGTATAATGTAAGGATCCCTGCATTATTTTGGGTTGCAATATCCATGATGTTTGAAGGGTAGTTCCAGGTACTTGGTGTCCTTGTTTCCTGTTGCAACCCTCAAAGAAAAAGGGTCCGAGTGCTATTTTGAGACACACCCAGGAAGAAAAAAGTCACCGCCTGGCAGGTTACGGACTCGCCGGAGGCATTCAAGGCGGGAGAGAGACGGGCAAGATGGCAGGCCGAATTTGGCAGGTACGCCTTCCCTTAAGCTCATCCATTCTTGGGATTTGTGTTTATTTCAGATGGGTGAGTTGCAAGTCACCAAGCGTCATTCACTAAGGGCATCAACATGGTTGTTGCTGGGAAGCATTTTTTTACATCTTTGCTTATTGTGGTTGCCTGGTTGAAATCCAACCACTTAAGTGCTAAACTTTATTTTATGGTTCCCCTTCCAACGTCAACCTCTTGTAAGCCTCTTGCACCTCCCTGGAGTCTCCTTCTGACCCTTAAAAATTGGGGTCACCGAGAATAGTGGTTGGTCATGGGATCCCCATTCTTATTTCGGGTCATTTAGACCCCCTAAAGATCCCTATTTCGGGCCATTTGGGGAAATGTCCCCTCAAGAGTCCTTTAGAAAACCTAGCCCAGGGCGTCCTTAAAGGCCGTCTCGAGTTACGGAGGCCGTGGAAATAAAAAACCACGGGCCGTTTTTTGTTTTGTTTTTTTTCTCCACCGTGGCCCTTCGACCACCGGGGGCGGTCGAAAAAAAAAAACCGGCCGTGGAAACGAAGCCGGCCCTTCGGAGGCTTGGGGTTCCTTGGGCCCCGAGGGCTCGGGTTTTGGAGGCTGATCAGAGGGAACCCCGAAGGGCTTCACTGCTTAGGGAACCCACCCGTTTTTGTTTTTTTTTTTAATGAAGGTTTGGATCTTGAGGGCTATCAAGGTAGAAGGGACACCCACCTCTTTTCCAGAATTCGTTCATGAAAAGTTGGAACCCACTGAAGTGGGTGAATTCGTCAGGGTAAGAGGGATCGGATTTGTGTCGTGTTTTGTTTGTGAAGACTCGTCAGCCGCCCGGACCGAGCTCGCGACGTGAGAACGCGCATAACATGCGTCGGAAGCCGACAAAACAACAGCAGATCAGTCAAAGGGAACCCCTCTGAAGGAATCCAAACAATTAGGGAGGCCCCGAAAAAAAACCCGCACAAGACACCCACGTCCAGACACCTAGTTTGCGCGGCCGTCATTTTTTCTCCCCGATTTAGATAGTGCATCAGTGCATGTACAGACGCACTGACTTGTTTGTTTTTGGGGGCCTTCTCCTTCTTTCCCCCCCCCCCCCCGACAAGTCGCTGCGTCGAACAGACGCTGTGCGCTATCGCAAAGGCAAAGGCAAATTCAACGACCAACGAAATGCGGGCCTCTTTTTCCCATGGCCACTGCGGGTCTTGGTGACGAGTTTTTTTGAGGTGCCTTGTTGAGGTCTAAGGGGAGACCAACAGGAAAGTCTCTTTCGGGGTGCCCCATATCTTGAGAACCCCCTCCATTAGCATACAACCCCGCTTTCTGGAAAAAGGAACTGTTAACACGGTGAATGAGGTAAATCCTTGAAATGATTGTGAGCGAAAGCAGCTGGCAAGTTTGTCAGCTGGCCCTTTCGGAACAAACGGCGGTCTCGACCTATCAAGGCCGTTTCGGGAATCCGTTTCGTACCAGGAAGGCGCTACCAGTGAAAGGGCCTTTTTAAGGGTATCATGTAAACCCTCTACGAAAAAACAAAATAAAAATATTTGTCTTGGAAAACCAGGTTTTCCAAAAAAGTACCCTAAACAAAGTGGGTATTTGGTTACGGGGGTAGTTTGTACACGCCTTTCATGTGTCCTTTGGTTTGCTTCGCAGTGCTTGCCACTATGGCAACGAAAAGCCATCCTGTAAAACCTGGCTGAAATACCTGTAGTCTCCTTGCGGGTGGACCCATTTTTTGATTCAGGTACTTAAGGTACCCGGGGTCCGTTTTGAGACGCCAAGCCGGCTGAGTCAAGCCAAGCCGGCAGATCCGAGACGCCAAGCTAGGGCTGAAGGGAAGCCACCATTGACGAACGTTTGGGAGAGCTGCCCTCGGATGACCGTAACGTCTGATAAAAAAAAGATCAGCGAAATGTTACACATTCCCCCCGATTCACCCCCAAATACCCGGCCTGTTTTTAAGGTATTTGTTGGAAAACCTTGTTTTTGACGGTAAATATACCTCCTTTTTTAGTAGAGGGTCGACATCATACCCAAAAAAGGCGGGCATTTGGAGGTTACGGGGGTATGTCCAAACCAAGTGACCCTAACCCATGAGGTCTTGAGCAGCTCAAGTCCGGCCCGAGTTTCGTGGATGCCTTTCGCGATGCCGAGAATACCTCCCTCCCTGTTGGACTTTAGTCAGCCTAAGCGATTTTCATGACCCCAGTTTTGTTGCGTTTTTTCTCCGCTTCCTAGGGGAATCCTCTGTGGTTTACTTGGCTCCCAGCCATCCTCAGGTTTTGAGATTAGGGTTCATTAGGAGATTCCATTTGACCCACAAGCTGCCCAGTGTGCCCTTTTGTTTTTAGTGATAGATGAAATACCAATAATGACCTTCAAACCCTTAAAGCTGGGTCATTGCAACCCAACATTGTGGTTGGGGCAATATCCCTTTGAGTTCTTTCGATATCCAGGTAAAAACAGGTTGGACTTGCTTCGGGCACGCGAGCTGGCTGGTGCCAGGGGTTTCTTCAGTTCTATGCTTGATTCTCCCCAGCTGGGGGGAGATACGCCACGTTCAAGAGGAGCGTCAAATCATTTGTGTGGAATTATGTGTTTTTATTGTCCAGTGTTAGTTTCAAATAGAATCGATTTCACTACTGGAAATATGTGTTTCCCCAACTGCTGAAAGCTTCGGGGGGTCGATAGGCGAAAACAAGCGCTCGTTCGGTTGGTGTGGTTTGGGGCAACTTTCAGGGAGTGTTCAAAACAGGGTTCCTGGGCTGTTGAGGATACCACCTAGGGTTATGTTTTCTATTTGTTCTGTTCACGTTTGTAGATAGGGGGGCTGTAAACAAAACCAGGGGTTGGGGCAAGATACATAAAAGAACAAGGCTCAGACTCGGAGAGAGTTCCTTCCATTTGCGGAACTGAATATTTATCATTTCCCCTTTTGGGTTTTCAAGGGAATTGCGCTGTTTTTAGGGCATTTGTTTAGACCTATCCCTTTTTTTAGTAGAGGGTCGGCAAATCATACCCTAAGCAAAACAAGTATTTGGAGTAGGGGGTTTTCCAGGGGCCTTCATGGTTGTTGTTGGGACACATTTTGCATGTGTGCTTGTTGTGGCTTAGTGGGAAATCCCCACTTAACTGCTAAACTTTAAATTGTTGCCCCCCTTCCAACGTCAACCAAGTTAAAAAGAAATCGCACATCGCCAGGCCATGGCGGAATCTCTGGAAGCCAAGGAGCAGGCGCGGGCGATGAGTTCTTTGAGCCGTGTGGGGTGGGTGGCGGTGGGTGGGGTGGGGTGGGGGTGGGGGTGGGGTGGGGTGGGGTGGGGTGGGGTGGGGTGGGGTGGGGTGGGGTGGGGAAAAAATAGTAAAAGGAGAATTCAAATAATTATTCTTTGTACTATTTTTTGTCCAACAGCAACACAACAAACAGAAAACAAAATCCAGAACAACAAGCAAACAAAATAAATAATTACAACCAGCAACAAAAATATTCAATCACAGCATACAACATTAAATAATTCAACCAAGCATACCAACAAAACAGCAACACTCTAAATCATCAAAGAACCCAAACTCAAAAACACATATCAACAAAAAACAAAGCAACATAGCAACAAAAAGTATCACAAGAGTATCAAACAAAATAAAAACAAACAGCCAAAGCACGAAAAAACTGAAGAAGCATACCAAGTCTAAACAACGCACTTTGAAAGAGACAAGCAAATTAAGAAAATCTACAAACGATAAGTATATTACAATGATAACATATAATATTTCACATGTTATTATTATAGTATGATTATCGATAATATGATTAAACCGGTTTTCAGTGTTTCCAGTCGCCTATGTTGTTCCAAGAACTGCTTAAGATGCTTCTGATATTATACCAGATTAAGTTGACGTCATAATCTTTCATTGGTGCTCTTTGTTGTATTAAATAACGCAACACTGATATCAAAGTATAATAATTACAATGCATTGTTGTCATTCCTCCTCTTTCATTAATACTATTACCATTACGTTTAACGAGTTCTTCTTTCATTATGTTTTCGTAAATCTCTTTTATCCATTGATGATTTTGTTCTCCATACTCGGCGAACATATCTAGATATATATCTTCCATTGTTTTATCGTTTTTAATTATTTCAATGACTTGTTTATACGATGGATAAGGATTGTCCTTAATGAAATTCAATATTATCTTTCTATTATTAAAGGAAATTACAAAGGAAGAATATAAAAATAAGAATATACGATATGTAATAGACAGAAACGCTTATTATTTTCGTGATCGTCCATTAGGAACAGTGTATGATAATAATACAGTAGATTTGAGACAACAACACTTTCAAAAAATGTTAGATGAGAAAAATCAAACAGAACATTTTGATATAGCGAAGGACGATGAAATGGATGATTTAAGAGATGAAGCAACAGAAGCGCTGGATGCTACAATGGACAATGCCGAGGAACAACACGAACAGCAAATTAGTCAAGTTTCTCAAAGCGTTAGAAAACAACATTTTGATGATATGAACCAAAGGTTACAAAGAATGAAACAAGCTGATGAAAGTGTAGGTCAATCTTAACGCAACAGTTGCTTCAAGTTCTTCCCAGTCGCCAGAGGCAGTAGCAAAAGTAATTAAACCATCAAAAACGAAAAAAAGCAGAAGCGAAAGCAAAAGCAAAAGCAAAGGCGTCATTGGAAGCAATAACAATGGATGAAAGCGAGACAATGGCGGCACAAAGCATCAGAGATGACGCACAAAAACGACAAGAAAGAGACGCACCAGAAGAGATGAGACCAAAAGCAAAAAGCAAAACGAGCAAAGAAGAAAAAAAGAAGATGCTAAAAGCAATACAGCACACTCCTGAAATATCACAAAGAGCGGCATCATCATCATCATCATCATCCGGATTAAAACCTGACAAGGACAAAGACGACAAGACACCTGAAATAACCAAACCAAAAAAGACAATACAAAAAGACAAAACAGCACCCTCGAGAATGAATATACAACTGTTAGATGAAGCATTTAAAGAAGGATTGAACAAAGGGAAAATAACAAAAAATGAATTTATTAAATACAATTAAGTGTTTGATAAATGGAAAAACTATAAAAACAAAAAGGACGATATAAAACCAATTCAATCGTTATACCGAGAATTAATATATACGAAATAAAAAAACATATTCCGACATAAAATGATGAAGATAAGGATAAAGAAAAACACCAATCAACAATTAAACTACCACAATTTGTAGAAATGCCTTAAAGAAATAACGACTTTATTATATAAGATAAATGCCATTCTATAGCAGACACTCAGATGATGGAAGCGATATATTTTTAGGAGGAATACGTGATGAAGATGATTATAATGACTTTATGAATATGTTATTTATGAATAGTAGTTTTGCTGATGACATTGAAATACATTATAAAAGTTCAGATGCTGATGTGTTACCAAGTCCTACTGATAGCGAAGAAACAAAAGAAAAATAAAGAGAAACAATATCAACAGGATTATCATAAAAAATACTTTCAAGAAAAACTTAATAAACCTTATACATGTAATATTTGTGGAAAATCAATGGCCAACAGTTCTAACAAATCAAGACATGAAAAAAGTAGAAAGTGCCAGAGTACTAAAAGTAAAGTCTAATTGGATAATATTAATTTAATTTTAATTTAATTAATATAATCCAATTTCAATATATGAGTAAACTAAGTAATGAGGAGATCATGAGCAATCTCTACTATGATTTAGAAACAGGTTATGGTTCTAAACAAAGCTTATACAATCAAGCAAAAGAGAAAGGAGCAAGTGTAACATTAGAAGAAGTGGCAAAGTGGTTGAAGAAGCAACCTAACAAGCAAATAAAGCCGTATCAGAATTATAACAGTTTCTTAGTGCCTTGTGCCAGAGCAGAATTTCAAATAGATATTATGGATATGAAAATATTTAAGAAAGAACATGAAGAACGCTATGCATTGATTGTAATAGATGCTTTCAGTAAATTAGGTTTTGTGTATCCAATGTTTCAAAGAGACATTCCAAAATGTTTTGAAAGGGTTGAAAGAAGCATTTAAAGTTATGGGCGAGCCTGTGGAAATCTTTTCTGATGATGATGGAGCATTTAAAGCAGAAGTAAAGAAATATTTAGATTATTTAGGTATAATACATAAAACAACGCTAACACATGCCAATATTGTGGAGAGATTTATTAGAACGATGAAAAAAGGAATAGGAGACAGAATACACTTTACTAAAGGTAGATGGACTGATATGTTGAAACCTACATTAAAGAAATATAATAGCGCTATTCACTCATCAACTGGAATGAAACCAAGTAAAGCGCATGATGATGACAACAGAGCAAATGTAAAAGCAAACCTTACACTGAAGCAAAAACATATGAGAAAATACCCTAAGTTATCTGTTTCAGACACAGTTAAAATATACCAAAAAGGAAAAGGCAATTATACATCATATAAAGAGACCAACCCAAAGTGGACAGAAAGGAAATACAAAATAGAAAAGATAGAAACAGATATAACATTACAAACATACTATGTCTTGGAAGGTTTGAAAAAGCATTACTTGCGCCATGAATTATTCCTAATTGAAAATTAAAAATAATAATTTAGACTAATAATTAGTTATTTAGTTCTTAGAATTTTGTGACTTTAAAAAAGGCTTAAAGATAAAACCATAATTAAATTATATAGCTAATAATATGAATAGAGATTTACCGCCAGATGAAAACATTAAAATACTTAAGTATCTTCTTAAAGAAAATTTAGGAGAATACAAAGTAAATAATAAAGGTAAAAAACTTAAAACCATAATTATAGGAAACAACCAGTATAGATATAATCCAGAAAAACCAATAAGCAATAGATTGAGTAAGAGACTTGAAGCAGTAAAGAAAACTAATGACTACAAAGCAAATCAAATCAGAGAAAGAGTAGGAGCAAGAACGGTTTTAAAACATGCTATTAAGAAAAAAGCAGTAATAACAGAAGAAAGAAGCGCCTTTAGAGCATATGCCAACGCCTACACAATTTCAAACATTCATTTAAAAGAGTTGAACGGATTGACTTATTTTAATTATCAATTTGACAAACTTAATGAATACTTGAAAGAGAATAGAGGAATGAAACTGAATGCTACAATAAATATGAAAGTTATGAACTTACTTGATGAGGAGAGAAACGTAACAGTTAGGACAAGGTCGTACACTATTGTAAATGAAGAGGATTTAAGGAATGCTTTGAAAATAATGAGACCTGATGTTGAAACAATAATTTTAGATATGGCTTTGTATCAGTCAGGATTAATAATTAGCAATATTAATAGTATTCATATCATGTATAACAAATATAATCCGACTAGAGCTGGCAAATATATCGAACTTCCAGAATGGATTAAAAAGAAAAAGGCATGTATCAATATGAAAAATGAAGATGACAAGTGTTTTAAATATTCTATTGAGTGTGGATATTGTAAAATTTGTGATAAAGCACACCCTGAAAAGATGTTTCATTACAAGAAGATAGAAAGTGATTTGATTTTTGATGGTGTGAGTTTTCCTGCTAATAATAATGATATAGATATATTTGAAGAAAATAATCAATCAATATCCATTAATGTTTATTAAATTGATGATAATGAACAAATTGTTATTAGTAGAAAATTGAAAAATACAGATGCTTCTTGTCATTTTGATTTGTTAAGAGTTGATGATGAGGATTGCAGTCATTATGTGTATATAAAAAGTTTGAGCAGACTTTTTAATAATCAACAAATAATCATAATGGTAAGACCTATTTTTGTAAGTATTGTAATCATGGACTTAGAAATGAAGAATTATTAAACAAACATTATGATAGTGGATGTATGGAAGTTGAAGGACAACAAATAGTAATGCCTAAGCCTTATGAGAAAGTGAGTTTTAAGCATCACTTCAAAAAGTTAAGATGTCCTTTTGTTGTATATGCTGATTTTGAATGTTTGACAGAGGAACTGAAAACCTGATGAAGATGAAGATAAAACACTTTTTCTTATCAAGAGCATAAACCGTGTGGTTTTATGCTTAATATGGTTAATGCTGTTGATAATACAAATTATGAATTTATGTATCGTGGTAAAGATGCTGTTGATGTGTTTTGTCAAAAACTTAATGATATTAGGACAGAAGTAAAAAATAGAATGGGAGAAAGCAAACAAATAGACATGACGCTCGGCAGAGCCTCGCGTGACTACGCGACTGATGAAGACAAAGAAGATTTTAAAGATGCTAAAAACTGCTTTATTTGTGGAGATAAGTTTAGAATGAACTATAAGAATGCCAAGGAAGCAGAGAAATATAGAAAAGTTAGAGACCATTGTCATTTTACAGGTAAGTATAGAGGTTGTGCTCATAATGTTTGCAATCTTAATTTTTGTAATAGATATTTTAAAATTCCAGTATTCTTTCATAACATGAAAAATTATGACGGTCATTTAATTATTCAAAATGCTGATACATTAAGTAACAACAATAAAATAGGTGTCATCGCTCAGAACAGTGAACAATTTATTAATATCAGTTTTGAAAGTTTGAGTGTTAAAGACACTTTTTGGTTTTTAACTGCTTCATTAGATAAGTTAGTTTCAATGAGTAAGTATGATAATACAGATGAAGAAGATAAAAGTAAATTGTTATTGCGTGAAAACTGGAAAGATAATTTTAGGTTCAGTAGTAAAAATGATGTGATTAACAGTGAGAAATGTCTAGATTTGTTGACTGATAAAGGTGTTTATCCTTATGACTACATGAATTCATTTGATAAATTTGATGATGAGCAATTACCGAGTAAGGACGACTTTTATAGTCCGTTGAGTGAAGAAGGTATAAGTGATAACGACTTGCTTTTGATGCTATGCTTAAAATGACTGGTGTAGAGATTGATTTAATATATGACCAAGAAATGTATGAAATGTATGAAATGATAGAAGCAGGACTTAGAGGAGGGATGTGCATGGTTTCTACTAAAAAAGTTGAAGCAAACAATAAATACATGGGTGAAGAATATGATGAAAGTAAAGAAATCAGTTATATCAATTATTTAGACGCTAATAATCTGTATGGGGTAAGCATGATACAAAAACTGCCATATAAAAATTTAAAATGGAATGATACATTAAAAGAAGAAGGCATTATTAATTACAAAAATAATAATATTGGATACATTCTAGAAGTGGATTTAGAATATCCTAAAGAATTACACGATTTACACAATGACTATCCAATGGCACCTGAGGTTATGAATGTTAAAGCCGACATGCTGTCAGATAAACAAATTGAAATTTATGAATTTTTAAATCATAAAAAACCTACGGATGAGAAAACAAATAAATTAGTATTGAATTTGAATGATAAAGACAAATATGTAATCCATATAAGAACCTTACAATTTTATTTGAAGCAGGGGGTAAAACTTAAGAGAATTCATAGAGCAATTAAATTTGAACAAAAAGAAGTTTTAAACACGTACATTGAGTTTAACACTGAGAAGAGGAAGAATGCTAGAAATGATTTTGAGAAAGATGTTTATAAATTGATGAACAATGCCATATTTGGAAAAACAATGGAGGATAAGCGAAAACATTTAGACTTTGAAGTTGTGAGTGATGAAACTAGATATATGAAGTGTGTAAGTAATCCTAACTTCAAAAATAGTCATATCATTAATGACAATTTGGTTAAAGTTGAAAAGCAACAAACAAAGTTGAAACTAGACAAACCTATGTTTATTGGGATGAGTATTTTAGATTTGAGTAAGCAACACATGTATAAATTTTATTATGACGTTATGAAGCCTAAATATGTAGATAATATTAAAATGGTGTATACTGATACTGACAGTTTTGTATTTCATACTAAAACCGTTGACATTTATGAAGACCTGAATACAATTAAACAATAAATATATTTTTCAGATTATCCTAAGGAACATAAATGTTATGATGAGAATAACAAGAAAGTATTAGGGAAATTTAAGGATGAGTTAAAAAGTAAAATAATAACAGGGTTTATAGCCCTTCGTCCTAAATGCTACGCTGACTCAGTTTATGGTGATGATAAAAACATATAAGAAATGTAAGGGCATAGCAAAAGGCACAGTAAGACGTCAAATGAAATATGAAGAGTTTGAGACGGTTTTAAAGACCAATGAGGTTATACATAAGTCATTTAATAGTATTAGAAGTAAAAACCACATAATTTTTAGTATAACAACTAAAAAATGCTCTTAGTAGTTATGAACACAAAAACTATTGGATAGATAGTATAAACTCACTTGCTTATGGCCATTATAAAATAAATTCTTTGAAAACGACTTAAAGAAATATTGACTTAATATATTAAGAGGAAAAATGACGCTGTTTAAATATAGTAAGTGTGAATGTTGCAATAATCAAAAGAATTATATTTTTTTTTCATTGTATAACTTATTACCTGCTAATCTTTGTAATACAATAAGTGAATATGATGTATATTGTAATCAATGTTGTATAACAAGAGACCTTGAAAAGTGTTTTTGTTGAATAATATAAGGATATGGGATATACAAAGTTTCAACCATCAAATTGATAGGGAGTCATTTGAAAAAGAGATTGATGAGTTTTTTAATAATAAAGATTTGATTAAAAGGTTTGGAGGAGAACTAAGCATTAAACCATATAAATCATTTGCTAAATAATTTCGTGATTTGTTTGAAGAGATTGATTGGCATTTTCTAAGCAAAGATAAAATCAACGAGGTCTTGAATGAATTTAGAATAACTAAATATCATGTATGGTATTACTACAACACTAAATATACAGTATGTCTATTGCTGTATTTATTCTTTTGGGAATATATTTATTCAATAATAGGAAAAGACAATATCAAATATATAGACATTGGTGATATTGATAAATATGTAGATTACATATTTGAAGACATATTGCCTGACTGTTATCTTAAATCCTTAATTCTTAAATGAAATATAATAATAACATGTAAAATGTTATATGTTATAATTGTAATATACTTATCGGTTGTAAAGATTGAAACATTTTAACTTTCCTAATTTGGCTATCTCTTTCAAAGTGCGTTGTTCGAACTTGGTATGCTTCTTCAGTTTTTTCGTGCTTTGGCTGTTTGTTTTTATTTTGTTTGATACTCTTGTGATATTTGTTTGTTAGTATGTTGCTTTGTTTTTTGTTGATGTGTGTTTTTGAGTTTGGTTTCTTTGATGATTTAGAGTGTTGCTGTTTTGTTGGTATGCTTGTTGGAATTATTTAATGTTGTATGCTGTGATTAAATATTTTTGTTGCTGGTTGTGATTATTTATGTTGTTTGCTTGTTGTTCTGGATTTTGTTTTCTTTTTGTTGTGTTGCTGTTGGACAAATAGTAGAAAGAATAACTCTTTGAATTCTCCTTTTACTATTTTTTTGGGGTGGGAGGGGGTGGGGTGGGGCGGGGTGGGGTGGGGTGGGGTGGGGTGGGGTGGGGTGGGGTGGGGTGGGGTGGGGTGGGGTGGGGGGGTGGGGTGGGGTGGGGTGGGGGGTGGGGGGTGGGGTGGGGTGGGGTGGGGTGGGGTGGGGTGGGACGGGTGTGGGGTGGGGTGTGGGGGGGGGGGTGGGGGGGGGGTGGGGGGTGGGGGTGGGGGGTGGGGGGTGGGGGTGGGGTGGGGGTGGGGTGGGGGGGTGGGGTGGGGGTGGGGGGGGGTGGGGTGGGGTGGGGTCAAACTGACAACCTTTCAATTATTTAAACAGTAGTCAGTTTGGCTTTCAGGTCAAACTGAGGAAAGTCGAATTATTCAAAAGTAGTCATTTGAATTACTCAAAAGAAGTGAGTTATTCAATAGGTCAAAAATATTGCATCTTAAAATTTCAAATGCGGTCAGATTGTACAACTTGCTACATTTGAATAATTCAATCATAATCGAGTAGATTAGAATAATTGAATTGTAGTCAGATGCATTTGAATATTTGAGCTGTAGTCAGTTTGTTGCATATGAATATTCGAGGTGTAGTTAGATTGCTACAAGTGAATCATTGAAATGTAGTCTGTTTGGGTTAAACCTAAGTGTTTAACATATTAGCTGCGTTTCTGCTCTTGTTTGTTTGTTTGTGTCTCTGGGGTTTGTGCTTGCAAATTAAATATGCATCTGTGGTGTTTGGCTCAGCTGGGGTTCATGAATAATATGGCAGCAGCAGCAACAGCAGCAACAACAGCCAGAGCAACAGCAACAACAACCACAACAGCAACAAGAACACGGCATCCACAGTTTCACTGCCCAACTTTCCATGGAAGCGTTGGTGGTGAGGGAAGAAGAAGAAAAGGAAGAGAAGAAGGAGGAAGAAAAAAAAGAAGAAAAGAAGGAGGAGCAGCGGCTGCCTTACCACAAAGTGGTTCAGTGCATCTTGGAGCTGTATGCGCTGAGGCGGGGGCCCCGGGCAAGGGGGAAACAAGCCCCATGCGGGCCCTCGGACAAGGAGATGGTCGCTGCCATCTGGGAGGTCATCCAGAAGGCGCCGCAGAAGAGGAAGGAGTACAAAGAAGCCAGGCAGTACAGGTGGCTGTTCAGGAATGCAGTCTTCGTGGAGCAGATGTTTGACACCGCCATGTTCATCTGCGTAGGCTCAAAGCACCGGAGGATCTGTAGAGCCTGTGCAGTACTGCGGTGCGAGATGCTCACGACTCTCAACACCAATGAGATCAAGGCTCAGCACACGCTGGACCGGATGCATGCGTTGCTCGGCAAGCACCTCAGCTACCAGACGTCGAAGATCAGAGACATCGCCGACGACGCCAGCGTCTCTTGCTACGTCTTCGCAAAGATGGCAGAGGAGCAGATCAGGTCCAGCGAGCTGCAGCTTGGCACAGTCACCAAGGAAGGCGAGCTCACTACCGCTGCTGGTCAGCTGCTGAAACAGATGCTCTCGAAGCAGGCAACCATCAGCGAGCTCCTTGGCGGCGCGCTGAAGTTGCAGTACAGGATGCCTGCATCGCTAGACATCGATGACGAGTCAGGTGCACTTGGCATCTCGCGAGTGTCTGGAGAGCAGGTGGCTGGCCAGCAGCAGGCGGTCTCCGTGGGTGGTCGCTTGACGGAGCCTGCGTGGGTTGCTTGCCACCAGGCATTGCGAGGTCCCCTTGTCTGATCCTGCACTGGCTGCTTGCGAGTGGCTGCCTTGTCTGATCCTGCGTTGGCTGCTTGCCACCACATTCCTTGCCGGCCTGCGTTGCTGCAGTACGTCTGGGCCATGCGGCGGCGGCTGTCCTGCCGGGAGGCTGCAGTCCAGCATAAGCACTGTCGCAGAATTGCTGCGTTCGCGTGTGTGCAAAAGATTGCGTCTCAGCCGGCGCGGGAATTGTGTAGGTTCGGAGACGGGTTTGGTGGTCCCTCTTAAAGGGAAAGCAGAAAGGAGGCGGTTGAAATCGTGTTTAATACAGGACTCATAGTTCCTTTGCCAGGGCGTTTTTATACACACTGACATTTGGTGCTTCGGTTCCCCGCATGCTGGAAAATAGCACCATTGTCCTATTCGGCTGCAAATAAGAGACCAGCCCTGACCCCATCCAAGAGAGGTCATCAGGCGGGACTATGGTTGGGTCGTGCCCTCACACGATTCCATACCAGGTAGGTGGCGGCATTTCCTTTTAGTGTGGTGGGGTGGGGTGGGGGTGGGTGGTGGGGTGGGGGTGGGTGGTGGGGTGGGGGTGTGGGGTGGGTGGGGGTAGGGGTGTGGGTGGGGCGGGGTGGGGTGGGGTGGGGGTGGGGGTGGGGTGGGTGGGGTGGGGTGGGGTGGGGTGGCGTGGCGTGGCGTGGCGTGGCGAAGAAAAACTTGGTTTTGCAGCTGTCCAACAACACGATTTTCCAACCGAAAACCTGGTTTTACTTTAACACCCGTGCAAGAGCCATACAAAACCTTTAGAAATCTATACCAAACCAGTACGTTTGTATGCTTTTCACAAAACCGGGTTTTCCCGCCAAGAACCCGGCTATTTTCGAGACCCTTTACAAGAAAAGGATCTGCGCGAGGCTACCTAGGGAGTCCAAAGGCCTGAGTTACGGAGGCCGAAAAAAAAACACAGATCGAGGTTGTTTTCGGACTTCTTACGGTGTGTTTACGGCCTTTTTACGTTTTTTTTTTCTCCGGCCTTTTTATGGGGTGTTTACGGCCGTTGACAACAGGCCTAAGGGTCAGCCGTGTGATGCGGAATGGGTGCGCGAGCTGAAGATTTGGTAGCGGGCATTTTGTTTGTTAAGGTGGTTTGTGTCCAGCCCGGGGAAGGCAAGAAAGTCGGTGTTGGTTCTAGAGGCACGCGGTTCACTCCAGACGGTTTTGGTGTTGGGTCTGCGGGCGTCCTCTTTTTGCGGTTCAAACTATGGAAATGTGGGCAGGGGAGGACTCCTGGAGACCTCCATTTATAGCAACCCATTGTCCCTCTGGACCCCCCCCACTTCATGTTGGGGGCAGAAAATTTTGTCTTCAGACGGCATCATGTCGACCCACAAGCGTCGCTCTTTACCATGTAAGACCGTTCATATTTGGACCCAGTAAAGTGATGTACCTGGCTTCGTAGCACCCCATAAAAGTACCAAAAAAGGAGGAGCAGCTCGAAGGGCTACATACGACGTGGGTTTGCACGCTCCCCCCTCCCCCAGTCACACGTCTTTTTCCCCCGGGATACCGGGCTTGCCGGGCTTGACGGGTTTCAAATGGACTTCCATACATCTGTTGGTTTCAAGCGAAAACAAAAAAATCTGCGAGGCCGCCTTGAGAAAAGGGATGCGGCTTGGCAGAAGTGGGGATGCCGCCCCGGAGACGCGAAGTGCTGGTGTTGTCTGTTTAGTGGTTGGATGTCCATTTAACTCGGAGATTCGTGGGTTTTTGGTTGGTTAGTGGCTGCAACTGGGAAGAATGGCGAACATACAAGCAAATGGACATTCCGCCTTCTCCCAATACCCGGTCGATTTTGTTTTTAGTTGAGGAACAACCGATCGGTTTTCCATGGTAGATTGCTTAGTGAATTCACATGATGCCAACTGACAAAAAATGGGTACTTGGAGTACGGGGTACCTGGGGTCTTCCGAATTGGACCCTTGAGAAAATAGGGAGGGGTGACCCAATTCTTTGGCCCAGTGGAACGCTTCGAGTATATTTTTTTTGGGTTCTTGATTGGATGGTTCCCGCCCTCCTACCCATACCAGAATGGATCCACTGGGCTGGGCTAGATGACCCGAATCCAATTTTCAGAGTCCAGTACACATGCGTGCCCACATCCACATGCTTCGGGAGCTCGCAAAGAGGAAGTGTCAATTGCAACTTTTGAGGGGAAATCCGGTCAACCCGGTATGAACCCATGTGTGCCTTGCCTGTTCTTTGCATGTTTGTTGGTCCAATTTGGGCTGTTCTGTGCCAATTTAGTGGAATCCCCAACCTGCTGATCCGAACCACCCCTTCTCTACCTGACTTTGAGGTTTCCCTTCGCAACCTCCCCAAACAAGGTATCCGGAGTCTCCATGAATGCGGTTTACTTCCTCAAAGGGGTCATGTCCACTTTTGTTGATCACCTAAACCCGAATCGCTGCTTTGGATTTTATGTGGTTTAAAGGAAAACCAACCAGGACACCAAAGCTTCCTTTGTTGGTGGGGTCCGAAACCAAAAAAGACGAACCACCCATACCCAGTGCATCCCAGTTCCCATATGGTGGGTAATCAGCAATTGTCCTTTTCGTTTTAAGGTGTGGCAAAACCCTGGGTTACCACTACACGGTATGACTGGGCTGTTTGTTTTCTGATTCCCTCCTGAAAGTGATTATGGAATCCCCAGCCGATCGGGCTTGTGGGTCGACCCGATGGGGTTTTTGAAGATGGCAGTTCCGTGGTTTGTTAGTTCACTCACTTCTGCAGAGCGAATCAACCTCAAACGACCATTTGCTTAGTCAAGGTTCCAAGAGGCTAATCTTTTGCTTCGTCGCTTGGGCAATTGCTTCAGGAGTAAAATTCCACGATGGATCTTGTCTTGGGGTATGGGTATGTGCTAAAATTCCCTTGAACGACCATACATGGCCGGAATTTGCATGCTTCTGCGACACGTAGCTTTAACTCGCCCAGAGCATGCTTTCTGTGCCATGAAGGTGGATGTTTATTTGCCGAGCGGAATTGCTTGCACAATTTCACTTCTACCGGAGAGGCGCATCACCGAGCTGAAGGCTAGCGCACAGCAGCATTTTCAGCGCCGCTTGAAGCTCAGTGCTAAAGGCCTGCCGCTTGATGAGACGGCCACGTTGAGCCAGGCCGGCTTGCGAGATGGGGACACCGTGGATGCGGTAGTGCTGCCTGTGCATCTGGCTGCCGCTCTCATGGCATTTGCCTTAAATGTACAGGGGAGCGAGGTTGTGACGTGGGGTGCTCCGCGTTTTGGCGGCGACAGCAGCCAGGTGCAAGAGCAGCTGAGGAACGTTCAACAAATCCAAAGAAATAACCGTGCATTCGCAGCAATTCTGGAAGCGGGTACTATTGTGACTTGGGGTGATCCGAGTTGTGGCGGAGACAGCAGCCAAGTGCAAGGGCAGCTGCGGAACGTGCGCCAAATCCAATCAACTGAGGGTGCTTTTGCTGCCATTCTTGAGACTGGGGCTGTTGTGACCTGGGGCCATGCAGGATTCGGGGGAGACAGCAGCCAGGTGCAAGAGCAGCTCAGGAATGTGCACGCAATCCAAGCAACTAGAAGCGGTGCTTTTGCTGCCATTCTGGAATCTGGAGATGTTGTGACATGGGGCATGCCAGTAATGGGCGGCGACAGCAGTCAAGTGCAAGAGCAGCTGCAGAATGTCCAGCAAATCCAAGCAACTGACGGTGCGTTTGCTGCAATTATGAAATCCGCTGCTGTTGTGACTTGGGGGAATCGCGCTTACGGCGGAAGCAGCCGTGGGGTGCAAGATCAACTGAGGAATGTCCAGCACATCCAATCAAATTCCTGTGCTTTTGCCGCCATTCTTGAATCTGGAGCTGTTGTGACATGGGGTTCTGTAGGTTGTGGTGGAGACAGCAGCCAGGTGCAAGAGCAGCTGAGGAATGTGCAGCGAATCCAAGCAACTGACCATGCTTTTGCTGCCATTCTTGAATCCGGGGCTGTTGTGACATGGGGTACTGCGAGTTATGGCGGAGACAGCGGCCAGGTGCAAGAGCAGCTGCGCAATGTTCAACAAATCCAAGCAACTGGCCGAGCCTTTGCTGCCATTCTGGAATCTGGGGCTGTTGTGACTTGGGGGAACCCAGACTGGGGCGGAGACAGCAGTCAGGTGCAAGAGCAACTGAGGAATGTCCAGCACATCCAATCAAATTTCTGTGCTTTTGCCGCCATTCTTGAATCTGGAGCTGTTGTGACATGGGGTCGTCCACGGAAAGGCGGAGACAGCAGCCAGGTGCAAGAGCAGCTGAGGAACGTCCAGCACGTCCAAGCAAATGCCATTGCTTTTGCTGCCATTCTGGACTCTGGGGCTGTTGTGACATGGGGTGATTCTGATTCCGGCGGAGACAGCACCCAGGTGCAAGACCAGTTGGGCATTCAGCCGGCTGCTTTTGCTGCGTTTCAAGCGTCATGATCTTTCCAGCACACCGCCAGCCGCAATGCTACGATATGCTGAAAACATATTCCATTTGCTTAAGAACATGTTATTTCCAGTGTTGGTTTTGAAGGGAATCTATGTTTCTGTGTCTTGTTGTTTTTGTTTGGGGGGTTATGTTGATTTTTAATAGCGGCCGCAGAAGACATCAGTTTGTTGCACGGCCGTACCGTTTGGGTTGGAAGGAGCGTGGGTTTGACTCAACGAGATCGAGCACACAGGACTCGCTTTTTACTTGTGGTACCTATTGTCTACCTCCCATTTGTTCAGTACCGCCTTTTTTTTCTTTTTCTCCCTTGTTGCTTGCTGGCTTTCCCACGCAAAAGCGTCAACCCCCAAACAAATGGGCTTCTCTTGTTCTACCTCTGAGCATGGGACACGGGCATGTTGTTTGTTGGGATGGTTTTGACGGGGAACCAAAGAAAACCTTGGAAAGCCAATGAAAGCCGACAGCCCCCGATTTGAGACACAACCTTTCCGGTCCTTGGTGCAACCTTAGCCCCTTAGACCCCCTTTTGGAAATAACTAGCTTTTCCATTGTACCTACACAAGTTGTTAAACCGGTTTGCTCAAGGGATACCAACGACCAGAACAAAGATAACTACATCACCATAATTTTGCAATCTTACCCAAGAAGCTTCCTTTTGGAGACATCCCGTGCGCATGTTTTGTTTGGTTCTTTTTATGTGTTTGCCGGGGGCACACCACATGGTGCGCAGCAAGGCTAAAATTTGCCCAGACCCCTAGACCGGACCCGAAGCAGAAACTGTTCTTTGCCTCTGGGTTGCTCCTTCGGGGTTTACCTTAAGCGGCACCATGAGGGCCAACAATCAAATGTGTTTGTGGATTTCTCAGTTGACCACTCGGTGCTTAAAAAGCCTTTTGTCCAAGAGGGGCGGATAACATGGAACTTACAAGAAAACGGTTCGATGGTTCCCATACACTCCCATTGAATATATGTGTTGTTTTCCTCGTTGGAAAAAGGGAATGAAATTCTCTACTGTTTTTTCCCAACAGCTGAAAGCTTTGGGGTCTCAGCTCAGATAGGCTCCGGGGTGGTCCGGGGCGGCCCTGAGGTAAGTTCCACGAGGGTTCCACGTGCGAGGGTTTCACGAGGGTTCCACCAGGGTTCTACCAGGGTTGTCCAGGGTTCCACCAGGTGGAACCCAGGGTTCCACCAGGGTTCCACCAGGGTTCCACCGCGGTTCCACGAGAGTTCCACGAGGGTTATGCGAGGGTTGTGGGGTGGTGCGAGCACTAAAAAGAGCACCGCATGCTGGGATCTCACCTGAGCTTATTTTTTAGTGGACTTAAGCAAAGGCAAGTACCTGGACCCTCAAGCCTCCCTGAGCACCCCCCAAAAATATGGCGGGCGAAGTATCCCTTTTTTTCTGGGGGTAAGATAGTTCTGCTCGGGCCCAGGAAGTCAGAAGTCCACCATTTTTGTGGTCAGGTGGTTTTTCCAAAAATGGGCTGTTCCACAGCAAACGAGGGTTCATGTATCTTCCTTTGGTCAACAAGAAAGCCGGTTAATCAAGTGCTCCAGTCTGGTGGTTTCTTCCTCGGATCCGAGGCAATTCTCAGGTCTCTTTGGCGTGGGGCCGGAGCTCTCTTCTCCACAGGCCGTTGTGCCGGGCAGCCGAGGAAACAAGTTGGGTTGTGAAGACCCTGCGGAACATACCCATCATTTCCCAGATTTCCCTGATTTTTAGTGGGGTGTTTTCAAAACGGTTTTCGAAGAAACAGATTGGGCACATGATCCTGAACCCTTTTGGGGTCTGAGACCAAAGGAATGGTGGAAAAGACCCGGAAAGGGAAACCGCTCGACTTCTTTGAAGGCGATCACCCATTTTTAAGTGCATCTCGACCTCAAACTACCCTGAAAAGTTTGTGATTGCCCTAAAATTATGGGTGTTTGCCCTTTGTCAAAGGGGAGTTTGAGGGTCCAGGTAGACGAAATCTGCGGCAGAATCATATATCATTCTTGTTTTGTGCCCGGTCAAAGCCCGTGTTTGCCCGCGCGATGTGTTTTAAGCCAATTGCTGTAGCATTTCTTCACTGTTCTTGGCATGTGTTTTTTTGGTTTTTTAGTTGTTTGGTTCTGTTTATTTTTGCTGGGGGTCTGCAAAACACAGAGCCAGTTTTTCGCAAGCCCATACCAAGAGTAGAGATGATTTGTTCCTGGGGTGCCAACTCTTCAGTAACTGGGTTTGAACGAAGACCCGAAGAAACCCGCACGACGATTCCTTCGCCAATCGCCTTCGACCAGAGCCGGCGGCCAAAGCCGAGGCTGCCAGTTTCGGTCGAAATACTTACCTCTTAAAAACACCACACTTTTCTCGTAACTTTTTGGGTAACATGGGCTATATGTCTGTACAAGAATAACTTCCCCACGGCTTGGAGTTTTAAGGGGTAAGAATAGCTGAAACAGCGACGGGTTCCATAGCCACCAGGGTTCCTTAGCCACCAACTCGACGGGTTCCATCGCCACTTCGCCCATTTCAAGATCCGTATTGCCCTTCTTAACCCCTTTTTTGGGAGGGTTCCCCTACTAAAATAATCTACAGAAAAAGTTGGCACTCTTATTCTAACCTCTCTACTGGAGAACCTAGGATCGTTTCCTTGTTTCCCTGTGCAGCCAGGGTGCCCGCACCAGGGTGCCACGTGGTTCCTTGTCTCTCGGCGGCTTCCCCTTAGCTTAGATCTCTGAGCTTGGCTCACTCCCCGCTTCAGACGTGATCGTCACTTGGGTCTGGGCCATTTTCGTGGCGAGTAGAACAGTTGTTGCTTGTGCACTGAGGTTTTGCAAAGGTGTGCCCATGTTGATCCTACCTCAAACAAGCCTTCCCGAAAAGGGTCCGACTTTGAGACTCAGACGTCCCTTTAAAACGGCAGGGTACACTCTCCGGTGAAAGTCGGTCCAACTTCGTGTGCCATGCAGGGTACTGATTCAGGAAGTCGGTGCGGCTTGCGTCCTGGTGGGGGTTTACATATATATGGTTACCGTTGAATTTGAATTCCATGCGGCAAAATTCTGTGTGAGCAGACATCTTGTTGTCATACCATTTTGGGGTTTGAGCAAACTTTGCAAGCGGACTGGAGGCAGTGTTTTTGGAGAGTGCCGGTTTTGAGCGCGGCGTTACACCCAATTCTAGAAGGCGCTGTTGAATGCTAAGGCACGCTGCCTGTGGCCAAGAGACTGAGAGTGCCAAGTCAGCTAAACATGGGAGTTGGGTTCTCCTTGTTCAACTTTGTGCCAGTTAGGATTGTGTCCTCCCAGTATCTGGACCTCGTTCGGGCCTCGTTCGGGCCTCGTTTTGACCTCGTTTTGACCTCGTTAATTTAGCTGGTTTGCGTCACGCGATACTTTTCCGAGCTGCGCATCCCATTGCGCCCCATAGAGGTTTACACATTGTACGTCTAAGTTCCGGCTTATACCGGACATCTTGACATACTGCGTGACAGTGGGATTTACACGTCGTATGCTCAAAAACGGACATCTTGACACTGCGCCACAGTGGGATTTGGCAAGTTTTGCACTGACTTCTCTGACTCCGTGAATGCGCTTGCGTCTTATGCAGGTTTGCTTGTGCAAGCTGTCGTGCACTGACTTTCGCCGCCGAGTGTGCCCTCATTTGATACCACACTAAACAAGTAAATGAATCTCCAGAAAGGTAGAGAAACAAACGCGCTCCCTTCAAACCACTTAACAGAGTACGTACCCTTATTTCACAAAGCAAGTTACAAAAAACGTTTTTCCTGCAGGTCTTTGTGTCAAAGAACTGGGACGAAGGCACCTTTCTTCTGTCGCCTCGATGACCTGATCACCCGGGCAAAGGTCATGAAAGCCACTGCGTAGACCAAAGTGCATGGATACCGATTCGACATGATACCCTAAAAAAGCCGGGTATTTGGAGTCGCCATCCAGTATTTTTCATGTTCCCTTGGTTACCTACTTGGGTGTTCGAATTGCCAAGTTAGTCAGTTGCTAGCCTAGGGTATAACCCACTGATAGGTCCTCGCTCAGTGGAGATAACCCATCCTGGCCGCCAAACGAGCACACATTTGTGACAAACCCTTCTTTTGTGCTCATACGGGCACTTTTTTCTTATTCGAGCACTTGTTAGGAAAAAGATGCAATTCGAGCAGAAATCTACTTCCATGGGATTTGGATGCTTTGGAGTGTGTGAGTTGTTCTGCCAGGGCCCGCACTTGCCGTGTAGCAGGGGGTGGGGCAGAAAATTGCTGGAGCTGTGCAGTTTGGGCAACAATGCAATTTTCCGTAACCGAGCGCAATTCGATAAAGTGTCAGTGGGTCCGTTGTCCCACGGCCAAAGCGCGCAAAGATATCAAGGTGCTCGAAAACGAAGATGTGTTGTGTGCTGTGCACCAATGTGACATATTCAGGCAGTCTTGATGGGTTTGTGTGAGGTTTGGCGCCTCCAACATGCAATGATGCACAAGCAAGGGCGCTCACTCGAGCACTTATTTGGCCTCGAGCGCATTTTGCCTAAACGAGCGCTTTTGGCAGAAACGTGCACTTTGTCCTGCCCTCGCGGAGATTTGTGCTCGTTTGGGGGTCCAGGATTAGTGAGGCTATACTGGCTAACCACTTACTTACTTGGCCGAACATGCAAGTACTCTACAGGGAAACGGAGGCAAAACCAAACCAAACCAAAACCGAAACCAAACCAAACGTTAAACCGAGCTTGGCAAACGTTAGACCAAAACAACGCACTCGCGGCCGTTGGGACAATTCAAGGTACGGAAGTCTGGCCTCCCCGGTGGTGGGAAATGCCGCGCTGATCTTTGGCAGGCGCGAGGAGTTTCGAGGTCGGCGGGTTCTTTCTTCCAGTTACCCCCTGCACCAAATGGGTTTGTGCTTAAATGGGAACCGCTTCCCTCCTTCAAAACCACACAAAAGAGCACCCACAAAAAACTACCTGGAGTCTCCATGACCCAATAAAAATGGGTGTACGACCCCATTATTTTGAACAATAACCCGATTTTTTTAGGGTCATGGAGACTCCAGGTACCCACCTTTTTCCAATGCTCTTTGTGTCGGGCCCGCTGCCTGGAGCCTGAAGGGGGCATTTGAGCAAATGCCACGCTTGTGTCCCTAAGGCTTTTGGCTGTTTTGTGGGCCTTCAAAATGGGTTGTTTTCAAGGGCCCCTTAGGTGTCCGGGTTCTGCCGGGGGCCTGCGTTGGAGGGTCATGAGCCTTGGGGGTGTTGCTATGGTCCAGCTGCCTGGTGTCTGAAGGGGGCATTTGAGTAAATGCCACGCTTGTCCAAAACCTTGCGACACCCGCCCGCTCCAAGTTGATCGGAGTCGGCCGTTTTGCCTCTTTGGCGGTGTCCCCTGTCAACCATGAGATAGGAAGCTGGGGTTTCTTTCCTTACTACCCCCGTAACCTGCAAATACCCGGCCTTTTTTTAGTCGTTTTTTTTTTTGGGGGGAAAAACCCGGGTTGTCATGGTTAAACCAAAAAGATGATCCCTTTTTTAGTAGAGGGTCGACAGTGACTGGAAGCGCTGGTATGGGGCTGTCTTTCTTGGCCAAAGCCAGCCTTTGGACCTTTTGTCCGTTTGGTTTGTTTCTAGCCGTTTGGTAGCAAAAAGGTTGACGTTCAAATTGCTGGGCCTTTTGAGCAACTGAGTTGGAGTTGACAACTTTTTGGGGTTTCAAGGGGCCTCTAAAGGAGAAAAAATGTGTTCCCCTATCCCAAGGTAGTTCATCGCCGATGTGCCACGGTTCCAAATATCTCCTTGACAAGGAACGCCTCTTGGTTTTTCAGGAAGCACTGCGGGGCTTCAGAGCCAATCTCTGCGGATCGAATTTGGCAACTGCACTTTGCCACCTGGAACCCCGAACGGCCACTCTTTTTTTTTTGTTTCGGTCAAAAGGCGTATTTGGCCGTACCATTTTTTGTGGCAAAGCCTTTTGACAAAACAAAAAAAAAAACACCTTTTGGGGCTCCAGGCAGACACTCATGGCATGCTAGAATACTAAGCTTGCCTCCCGAGCCATCCCGGCCATCCCCAAGGGGATCCTTTCCAGGGAGTCCAAAGGCCGTTGAGTTACGGAGGTCTTAAAAAAAAAAAACGGGTTGGCTTTTTACGGCCTTACAGGGTGGTTACGTCCTTTTTACGGGCTTTTTACGGCCTTTTACGGGGTGTCTAAAAGGCCGTTGACAAAAGGCCTAAGTTACTCAGGCCGAGGAAGCTCTGGGTTTTAGGTGTTTTCGGTTTTTAGGGCTTAGTGGGGTGTCCATGAAAGTGTTAGACTTGCAGGGAATCGGTTTGGAGAGGTGCGAAGTGCAGATGGGTTGCGCAAATGACACGAACAAAAGCGATCCAAACACGGGTTCCGTCCGAAAAATATATATGGCCATTCCCCCTTACACCCAATACCCACATTTTTGGGGTGTCGGCCCTCTACTAACAAAGGAGGTATTTACCTTGAAAAACCGAAACCGGTTTTCCAAAAAGTACCAACTAGAAAAAGTGGGTACTTGGAGGGGGTGGACATTCGCCCGAAACCATCTTGGGACTCGCCTTTTTCTAAAGGCCCCGTTGGTGCTTTTTAGCGTCCGAACACCAGTCACTTCAGAAAGGGATCGACCCCCGACTCACCTCCAAAGACAGCGGCCGTTTTTTGGGGTGGGTAATTTATTGGACCACCAAAGTTTGCGGGTTTCCATGGGTAAATACCGATCCCTTTGTTCGCAGAGGGTCCACAAATCATACAAACATGAGGTGGTATTTGGACTAGGGTTTTTTCTATTGGTTGTTTCCACCCGTTCTTGATAACCACCTGGAACCCCGAACGGCCACTTTTTTTTCCCCCCCGCTCATTTGCCTCATTTGCCCGTATTTGGCCGTATAAAACCCGTAGTTTATCGATAAAATATTGAAAACAAACCGAAGAACACGTATTTGGCCGTATGACCATTTTTGGGGGGGCAATGCCTTTTGACTCTTGTCCAAAAACAAGAGCCTTTTGGGGCTCCAGGCATCGTTCATTTTAGCCGCCTTTGGGTTTCTGGAGGTTTTCTAGACAGATTCGAATCCCTGGGTTAGAATGGGAATGGAAGGTACCCCTCGAATATGTCCTTTTTGGTTTGCAAAGGGTCGATATTCAATGACAGAAACTCCAAACATCTTTCGAAGGAGGGGCTGGTGTAGTCCTTGCGCCTGTCTTAAAATGGGCCCCCTCGATTTTTGGGGAGGGTTCCCCTACTTAAATAGACTCAAGAAAAAGTTGGTACCGTTACCCCCTACTCCAAATACCCACTTTTTATTAGGGTATCATGTCGACCCTCTACTAAAAAATGAGGTGTTTGCCATGGAGACACAGGTTTTCCCAAAAATACCAACTGAAAAAAGTGGGTATTTGGAGGTTACGGGGGTATGTTCAAAACTCTTTTAAAGTTTTGGGTTCCCATTCCTAACTCCACCAAAAAGGGCGAGGCTTTTTTTCCCAGAGGTTCCTGGCTTCGGCTTTCAATGGACCCGACCGTAGGCACCCCGGGAATCGGTGGTGGGTCTCAAAACCCGGTGGTTTGAAGGCCCTAACATCGAATTGGAGCCGCATGAAAATCCGCTCTGAAGAAAAGACATCGCAAGTTTGTTTGGGCGCGATCGCACGATCGCACCTGGACACCTGGAGTCTCCATGCTCCGAAATAAAAATGCGTCCATGACCAACCATTATTTTGGGTAATGACCAACCATTTTTCAAGGGTCCTTAGGGAGACTCCAGGCATATCTTTCATCTTTCCCAGGTAAAAAGCAAATGGAAGTCATCGATCAGAGCGTCCCCTCCAAATTCGATTGCCTAGGGACCATGAGACCGCCTATCCGCCGGGCCAGCTTTAGCAGCTTTGCCAGGTGCGGAGTCTAAACCTTCGACTCAATCCCTACCCCCGATTCACCTCCAAATGCCGATTCGGCCTTTTTCTAGTTGGTATTATTTGGAAAACCGATCGGGTGTCCATGGTAAATACCGATCCCCTTTTTAGTAGAGGGTCGACATCATACCCTAAAACAAGAGAGTAGGGGGTAGAGTTCCTTGCCCCCTACTAAAAAAGCATGGTCGACCCAATTTTGGATGATCCTTACTGAAACAATGAAGCCCTTTCTTTTAATGGTTTGAAGCCCCTGCAGGGCAATGCTACTGAATTCGATCTTGGACCGACAAGACTCTGGGAAAGGACGATTTCTCCACCTGCGAAAAGTTCCTGGAGTCTCCCAAAGGACCCCTTAAACATGGTTGGTCATGACCCCGAAATTTTTTGGGCAATGACCAACCATTCTTAAAGGGTCCTTAGGGAGACTCCAGGTGGTGACCCCATTTTTTGGGCAATGAAAGGGTCCTTAGGGAGACTCCAGGTTCGATTCTTCCCTTTTTCCTTCCAGCGCTGGGCTTCTGAGTCCTTTAGTGTTCTGAAATCCGAAGATGGCAATGGCAACAAACGCACAACGCCCATATTTCTGGGTCAAAAATCCAATGGTCCCATTTGGGGGTGGTTTCACTGGGGGTACGATTTGGCTTTTGATCCACGGCCATTTGCCGAAATGAATATTTGTCCAATTTCCCCCCTGCCGGTTTTAGAGGGAATCACTACCGGACATGTACCATGAGTTTGTCCAGGGAACTGATTCGCGAACGCAGGACAAGAGAATGTGTTGTGAAAAAGAATGGGGGAGCAACGTTTATTTTATTGGCTGTGAATCTTAGTGGGGCCGCTTGGTGGAGACATCATTTAGGCGTTGTGAGTTGGTTCCCAAGTTGATAGGTATCCATATGTTTCCTCAAATAGCGGAATTGAAGCATCACCTTTGGGCCAACAAATAGCGCGAACTCCGAACGTGCGGTGCCCCTTTCGTCCCAGTTTTGGAGGGTCCTTTTAAAATCAGCTTTACCAGAAGAGTGGCGTTCCCCTTGGACAGGGGTTTGGGCAGAGAGGTTCCTTGCTAAGGACCCTCAAAATGTGGTCATTTTCCAAACAGAAAAAAGACTGGTTATGACATGACTCTTGTTAGTCACTTTTTGGGCCTGGTTGCCATTTTTGTGCCTTTTTGTTGCTCAATTTGTGTGTTAAGCGCAATCTCCCCGAATCCACAGGCGAAAATTCCCCGCCAACTGGCAAACATTCCCGACCGCGGCGCAAACACATGTGGCCGCCGGCGTTTTTGTTGGCCCTAAACACATTTTTCACGCCAACGACGAAACACACTTGTTTTTTGGCCAACGCCTACCCCTTACTCCAAATACCCGCTTTTTTCAGGGTGTTTTTTGAATAACCTGGTTTTCCTCGGTCCCGCTCGAAAGCAGAAAGCGGGCCTTGCACTCGCAGTGCAAAAGTGAGCGTTCGCCCAGGCATTGAGATGTGGCAAAGAGATGTCGTTGGGAGAATGACACAGGGGACAGGGTGTGGCTCAAAATTAAGCAGCTAGGGTTGCGCAGGTTTTGGTGGTTGGTTCCATTTACCTTTTGGTGCCATGTTGGTGCATCTTTTTGAGCCGCAGCATGGAGAAGTCGTCACGAGGCAAATTAGAAGGCACGACCTTTGAACCATCCAAACCCCCCACTCCAAATACCCGCTTTTTTCAGGGTATGATGTCGACCCTCTACTAAAAAAGGAGGTTTTTGCCAAGGAAACACAGGTTTTCCAAAAAATACCCTGAACAAAAGTTAGTATTTGGAGTAAGGGGAAGGTCTACCTGGGGGCCGGGTCACTTTGGCCGATGCTCAAACTAGCCTCTCAGCCTGTTCTGCAGCCCTTTGGGTGTGTCTTGGACCCCAAAAATGCGGCGCGACCGTTGTTCCTGTTGAATTTTCCTTTTCCAAAAAGCGGGGGGGCCAAAACTTGTCGCCGTCGCAAGAGACGAGCCACGGAGGTTTGTTCGGCTGCAACAAGAACCTGAAATAGAACTTGTTTCGCGTGCACCGAGTCGGGTCCCGAGTCGGGGAGCAGGCTGTTGACACTTTAGTTGACATTTCCCTCCCCCACTTTGGGTTTTGATTAATTATTTTCCTCTGGGTGTCATGAGGCCTCAGTTGCCCAAAGCGAATCGATGAACTGTGACCTTTTGGTGTTCCTGTTTGGTCCATAGTCAAGGTGACAGAAGGTCAACCCAATCCTGCTTGGTCCATAGTCAGTGTGATTTGGGCAAGTGAGAGAGGCCACAGTCTTTAGATCCGGTTGAGCAAACGGATTGGTGACACGCTGCGTGTGCCAGCAAAACAGTGGTTCAAGACCAAGGACGCTCGCAAATGATTGGGATTGTCAGCGTCCAAACTCAAGAAAGGTCGTCCCAAACTCGCATGTTATTGTTCTTGTCTGATGTTCTTGTTTGGCAGCTTTAATTCACCCGAAACTATATTCCTGTGCCATGAAGGTGGATGTTTACCTGCCCAGTGGAGCTGGGTGCTCCATAGCAGTCTCACCGGAGACGCCCATCAGCGAGCTGAAGGCTGCGGCACAGCACAAGTTCCAGCGCCGCTTGAAGCTTACCGCAGAAGGCCGGCAGCTCGATTTGACAGCCACGCTGCGTGAGGCCGGCTTGCGAGATGGGGATGTGTTGACTGCGGTCGTGCAGCTTGCCAATCTGTCTGCCACTAGTAGGGCGTTTGCTTTTCATGGCCATGGGGGCGAGGTTGTGACCTGGGGTGATCCAGATTTTGGCGGAGACAGCAGCCAGGTGCAAGAGCAGCTGAGGAACGTCCAGCACATCCAAGCAACTGCCGGTGCTTTTGCTGCCATTCTTGAATCTGGGGCTGTTGTGACCTGGGGTGATCCAGCCCGTGGCGGAGACAGCAGCCAGGTGCAAGAGCAGCTGAGGAACGTCCAGCACATCCAAGCAACTGACAGAGCTTTTGCTGCCATTCTTGAATCCGGGGCTGTTGTGACCTGGGGCAGCCCATCTTGTGGCGGAGACAGCAGCCAGGTGCAAGAGCAGCTGAGGAACGTCCAGCACATCCAAGCAGCTGCGAATGGTGCTTTTGCTGCCATTCTTGAATCTGGGGCTGTTGTGACCTGGGGCAGTTCAAGGGCTGGCGGACACAGCAGCCAGGTGCAAGAGCAGCTGAGGAACGTCCAGCACATCCAAGCAACTTACAGAGCTTTTGCTGCCATTCTTGCATGTGGGGCTGTTGTGACCTGGGGTAATCCAGGGGCTGGAGACAGCAGCCAGGTGCAACACCAGCTGAAGAACGTCCAGCACATCCAAGCAGCTGCGAATGGTGCTTTTGCTGCCATTCTTGAATCTGGGGCTGTTGTGACCTGGGGTGATCCAGCCCGTGGCGGAGACAGCAGCCAGGTGCAAGAGCAGCTGAAAACTGTCCAGCACATTCAAGCAACTTGGGGTGCTTTTGCTGCCATTCTTGAATCTGGGGCTGTTGTGACCTGGGGTGCTCCAAGTGATGGCGGAGACAGCAGCCAGGTGCAAGAGCAGCTGAGGAACGTCCAGCACATCCAAGCAACTGCCGGTGCTTTTGCTGCCTTGCTTGAATCTGGGGCTGTTGTGACCTGGGGTCATCATCGATACGGCGGAGACAGCAGCCAGGTGCAAGAGCAGCTCAGGAACGTCCAGCAAATCCAAGAAACTCGCGGTGCTTTTGCTGCTATTCTGAAATCTGGGGCTGTTGTGACTTGGGGTGCTCCAGAATACGGCGGAGACAGCAGCCAGGTGCAAGAGCAGCTGAGGAACGTCCAGCAAATCCAAGAAACTGCGGGTGCTTTTGCTGCCATTGTTGAATCTGGGGCTGTTGTGACCTGGGGTGATCCAGCCCATGGCGGAGACAGCAGCCGGGTGCAAGAGCAGCTGAGCCGTACTCTGGGGTTGTTGTCACATGGGGTCGTTCAGTGACTGTGGCGCGCTAAAGGCATGCCGGAAAAGGGGAACAACAAATCAAGTTTAAAGTTGTATTCGGCATGCAGAGTGTTGGTTTGGGCTGGTTATGGATCCTTGCTTATCATGGGTTGTGGGTAGTTTGGTGTGGATAATGACCTGAGAGAAAGTTGGCTGGTCCGCTGTTTTTGGTAAATTGGAGTCCAAATTCAGCTGACATTTGTTGTGACTATGGACAGGAACAGTGGACGTTTGCACCTCATGCGGGCGAATCGGGTTCCTTTGCAATTGGGATACATCCCCGCATCCCTCTGGTGGAGGGATTTGGGTTTGTTTCAGGGGATTCGGACCCCAAGGATTCGGTTTTCCTTCTGTTTTCCCTTTATGCACCACAAAAACGAGGGTCCCTTCGCACATCCAAATTTCAATCGTGACAATTGCCCTTGAAAGGAATATATCGCCAGGGATCTTTCGGAAATATTTCCTCGTGCTCACTGGTACAGGCCAACCCCCTCTTTGGGGGCTGGGGGTTAAGGCCGCCAAGTCCATGGCCAAACTTGGCACAGTTCACTTCCAAAATCGACCGCCCAAAGCGAATCGACCTGTTACGATCTTTTGG
>CAUJNA010000003.1:585965-593465 GCA_963377175.1 Effrenium voratum
GCTGTTGTGACCTGGGGTGATCCAAACTTTGGCGGAGACAGCAGCCAGGTGCAAGAGCAGCTCAGGAACGTCCAGCAAATCCAAGAAACTCGCGGTGCTTTTGCTGCTATTCTGAAATCTGGGGCTGTTGTGACCTGGGGTAATCCAAACTGTGGCGGAGACAGCAGCCGGGTGCACGAGCAGCTGAGAAACGTACAGCACATCCAAGCAACTGCTCGTGCTTGTGCTGCCATTCTTGAATCTGGGGCTGTTGTGACCTGGGGTGATCCAAACTTTGGCGGAGACAGCAGCCAGGTGCAAGAGCAGCTGAAAAATGTCCAGAACATCCATTCAACTGACTTTGCTTTTGCTGCCATTCTTGAATGTGGGTCTGTTGTGGCCTGGGGATATCCAGAATTCGGCGGAGACAGCAGCCGGGTGCAAGAGCAGCTGAGAATTGTCCAGCACATCCAAGCAACTGCGGGTGCTTTTGCTGCCATTCTTGAATCTGGGGCTGTTGTGACCTGGGGTGATCCAGCCCGTGGCGGAGACAGCAGCCGGGTGCAAGAGCAGCTGAGCCGTACTCTGGGGTTGTTGTCACATGGGGTCGTTCAGGACTGTGGCGCGCTAAAGGCTTGCCGGAAAAGGGGAACAACAAATCAAGTTTCACAGTTGCATTCGGCATGCAGAGTGTTGGTTTGGGCTGGGTATGGATCCTTGCTTATCATGGGTTGTGGGTAGTCCGGTGTGGATAATGACCTGAGAGAAAGTTGGCTGCTCCACTGTTTCTGGAAATTGGAGTCCAAATTATGCTGACGTTTTTTGTGACTATGGACAGGAACAGTGGACGTTTGCACCTCATGCGGGCGAATCGGGGACCCCAAGGATTCGGTTTTCCTTCTGTTTTCCCTTTCAGCACCACAAAAACGAGGGTCCCTTCGCTCCAAGTTTCCATCGCGACAATTTTGAAAGGAACATATCGCCAGGGATCTTTCGGAAATAGTCTCGTGCTCACTGGTACAGGCCAACCCCCTCTTTGGGGGGCTGGGGGTTAAGGCCGCCAAGTCCATGGCCAAACTGTTCACAGTTCACTTCCAAAATCGACCGCCCAAAGCGAATCGACCTGTTACGATCTTTTGGTTGCCTGCTGGGTTCCCACACTTCGTCTGGTTCCAAAAGGTTATAAAGCGCCGCTGATTTGACTCCCTTTGGGTCCCGAACAATCCCCTCGGCGTCGTCTTCGCGCCGACTCGCGACGCGGCCTCGTATTCGAGGGGCTTTGTTTCTTTCCGGGACGAAACATTTTTTTTTCGCTCGGGAGGCACAAAGGATTCTCAGCGATTCACCATGCCCAGTTGCCCAGTGGCGCCAGTTTTTTCTTGTTTTTTTGAGACGCATGCTGACCACATGCTTCCAAATAGATTTAATTCATGCTTTGCCCTTTCACTCAGTGGGACGGCCTGATTTTTGGCTTCGGCCGGGATGTGGGCTCCACTCACTCCAATTGGGGGGGTGGGGTCTTGAGCAATGTGGCGGAACCAACCGAAAAAAGGATGCCCTTTCGTTCCCATGGCCACTGAGCATGTGTAGCTGTGTTTCGCTGTTTGTTCTGCTCATTCGTAGGTTTGGGGGCTAGTTTGTTGCAATGCCATACTACGAGTTGTAAAGCGACCACCAAGGAACTGGTTACCCTTCACTGGTGGTTTTGATTGGCGGTTTGGGGGATTTGACGGATGTCGGGCCCGCCGCCCGCAGTGAGGCCCCATTCGTTTTAGACATGGAATCTGCAAACCAATCCGGTGGCTTCCGAACAGAAGGGCGTGTCTCCCAGGGGTTCACCAGTAAAAAAATGATTCACTATTGAGGGAAGCATGACCTTTCACCATGGCACATATGCCAATCCCGAATCCGATTCGAGCGTCCGCGTCAACATTTGGTGACGAAGCCGTTGAGCCACTCATGCCAGGCAGATCCACCAGATTGCTCCGTGTAAAGAACTCATGAGTAACTTGCACGGACGTTGAACACTGTATACCTGTACATATACATGCATAATATGTGCATATATATATATAATACACACCAGCAAGCATTCTATGCATTTGCGAGCACACACGGATACACTAGGAACATACATGAGAAATGTACACACTATATATATATATATATATATACACACCCTATATGATGTCGACCCTCTAGTAAAAAAGAGGTGGACAACCAGGTTTTCACAAAAACAGAAAAGCGGATATTTGGAGTAAGGGGTATACATGTATATATATAGATATAGATAGATATATATATATATATATGTGGGCGTACATGCCGAGCTTTGCCGATGGGCGAACGTTGAACTTGGAGGCCGGGCTGGGTGTTTTTCGAGCCAAGACCTCCAAAAGTGTTAGTTACATTCTTTCAGCGTTCAGGGCATATCCATTACCTCTTGGTTTAAGCATCTCCTCTTGGTGTGCTACTGTTGGATGAGTTTGCTTTGGAGAGTCTGTTTATGGGAGAATTTTATGACCTCCATGTGCTGAAATTAATATGTGTGTTGATTGTGTCTGTTGATTTGTTGTAGGGATTCTGTTTCATTGGAAAACGGGATGATTGTTTTCCAGGGGGCGAACAGGCAAATGGAAGTAACTCGTTGGGATGGGTTGTGGTCTCCGCTTGCCACGTGACCCGTTTTTTTGATTCTTTAGCCTCGAGAATCGGATCGGGTGTGACCAAAGCGCGTTGTGTAGGGCCCCAAATTTCTGGAGTGCGGGCGGCCCTGGAGGCCCCAGGTTTTGAGGTTTTTTAAGTGTTTAAAACAGCAAAAACCGGGGCCCTCATAGCTGCCCTTTCTGAATTAAGGCTTCACAACTAAAAGGCTCTTGCATCAGGTTTGTCCTTCCCCAGAGCTTCCTCGGCCGTAACTTAGGCCTTTTGTCAACGGCCGGTTTCAACACCCCGTAAAAAGGCAACGTAAAAAGCCCGTAAAAAGGCCATACAAAAACCAACCCGTGTTTAAACGGCCGCAACCTCCAGATACCCACTTGATTTCGTATTTTTGCGGAAAACCGATCGGTTTTCCATGATCAATATCTCCTTCTTTAGAGGGTCGACATCATACCCTAAAACAAGAGGGTGTTTGGAGTACGGGTATTGATTGGGCATTTTGTTCATTGTGTTTCCTTTACTTGGGTTAACAGGGATCCACCTGGTAAGGATCCTTAATAGCCACAAGGATTCCTATTGAGGCAACCATGACCACAAGCCATATACGGTATTTTGACCATGGCACATATATGGGTTTGTCTTCTTTTAGGACTGGAAAACTCTCCCCCCCCAAACGAACGGCTTTCCAAACGGTTTTCCTTTCGGTTTCCCTTTTCAACCAAAAAAGGGCTAGCCTCAAAACCGACACCTGCCAACATGAGGACTTCCCCTCCCCATATCGCTCCGACGCAGATCCAGCTGCGGACAGACCTCCGGTTGGGGATCAATTCGCTAAACGCGGAGGGTTGCGCTGGAGAGGTTTTTGGTCCGCGACATCTAAACCCTACTCCAAATACATCTTGCCCATTTCAAACATGTTTTTTTCAACACCAAAACAAAGTTGGAAACCACCATTTACAAGGCAATGTTCAGGTGTATAATGTAAGGATCCCTGAAATCCCCACTTTTTCTAGGGTATCTTTTGGAAACACCTGGGTTTTTAGGGAAAATACCTTCTTTTGTAGTAGAGGGTCGACAAATCATACCAGCTAAAAAAGAGGGTATTTGGAGTAGGGGGTTTTACCCCCGGTGTGGATTCCAAACCTTCGATTGAAGAGAATGCAACCTGGATCCGAAAGGACTATATATCCTAGCCCTAGGAGCTTGGGCCCTAAATATCAGGGGGTTCCTTTAGCCAGCAATGGCCTCAAATAATGAGGTCATGGGCTTGTAGAGAATGGATACCCTCAGTCCATGGTGGTCTGGCTCATTGTCGCCCATGCATTTTGCGCAACCCGCACATGGAATTGCGCCGAGCCTTTCTTAGAGACTTGGCGGGAAGTCTCTCATGTTCGTCTGATTTCGAATCACCGGAATTGCTGTTTATATATATATATATATACCCGACTCCAAATACCCATTGTTTTAAGGGTATCATGTCGACCCTCTACTAAAAAAGGAGGTATTTACCGTGGAAAACCAGGCTTTCCAGAAATACCCTAGAAAAAGTTGATATTTGGAGTAGGGGAAGTTCATTTTTTGGCGGGTTGTATCTAAGATAGTTTGCACCACGAGGTTTATCCCTATACCACTCTTTCACCGCTAAAGGGTAGATACCTTCACTGTTGGTGATTTACGCAAATGATCGAAAAATCATGGCCAAACGGGCAAATATGGCCATAGGGGGTGCCAGGGTTCGTTAGGTTTGCAACAGTCGAAGTGAATTGCCAAAGATCGGCTTCCCCGCTTGGATCTCTGAGCTTGTTTGGCCCACTGAGTTCCACGGACCCGCACCCCAAAGACCCGAATTGGAGGTCGTTCACTGTCTTTCACCCAAAGATGGTGCCCCCTTCAAACATGGAGAGGCAGGTGGTCACCTTTTGGGTGTGGTTCAGATTTTTCGGTGGTTTACAACTCGATTGGAAGAGAGGAATGGGGCGTCACTGACTTAGTGGCAGCCAAAGCACATCGACCTATGACCTTTTGGTGTTCCTTTTTGGCTTTTCCATTTTTCGTCATGGGCCCAAAAGGCGATCACAAATCATTTGCAGGTCATTTGGGCAACCGAGCCAAAGGCAGAGCATGAACGGAACCGTCTGGACCCTGCTTTTGCTTACTATCAATCGGCTCAAATGGATTTAGCATGCCCCAGGGGTACCTTTTTTACCCTCGAGGGCAGCACGAGAGTAGAAATGTATGTTTTCTTGATTGGTTTATTTGTCCGAAAAGAAGGGGGATGGTCATTTTGCATTTGTTCAGACCCGTATTTGGCGATGAGCAATTCCTCGCGAGATCCGATCGCGGAAACTGGGCAGTGCGCCCCGGTCTCGCTCGAAAGCAGAAAGTGGACGTTGCACTCGCAGTGCAAAAGTGAGCGTTCGCCCAGGCATTGAGATTTGGCAAAGAGATGTTGTTGGGAGAATGACACAGGGGCCATATAGGTGTGGCTCAAAATTCAAGAGCTAGGGTTGCGCAGGTTTTGGTCGTTGCTTGCATTTACTCTTTGGTGACGTGTTGGTACATTTTTTGAGCCGCAGCCATAGGGAGAAGTTGCGATGCGGCAAATTAAAAGGCACGACCTTTGAACCATCCAAAGGAATACGGGGGGACGGGTCACTTCGGCCGATGCTCAAACCAGCCTTTCAGCCTGTTTTGGGGCAGCCTTTGGGTGTGTCTTGTGATCCCAAAAATGGCGCGACAGTTGTTCCTGTTGAATTTTCCTTTACCAAAAAGGGGGGGGGTCCGGTCCTGTCGCAAGAGACGAGCCACGGAGGTTTGTTTGGCTGCAAGAACTTGACGTGCAAGAACTTGTTCCGGGGAACAGGTTCCACACCTGGAAACCCATGACGTTTTGTTTATTTTCTCTTTTTTTTTCTGTCCATACGGCTTGGGCCACCAAACAATGACCATAGAGCTTGTCACGGGTTCCACACTTTATTGATATTCAACATTTCCTCCCCCCCACTCTGGGTTCTGAGTATTTTCCTCTGGGTTATGTCATGAGGCTTCAGTTGCCCAAAGCGAATCGATGTTGTGACGTTTAGGTGTTCCTGTTTGGTCCATAGTCAAGGTGACAGAAGGTCAACATCTATTTCTGTGTGATTTGGGCAAGTGAGAGAGGCCACAATCTTTAGATCCGGTTGAGCAAACGGATTGGTGACACGCTGCGTGTGCCAGCACAGTGGCTCAAGACCAAGGACTCGCAAATGATTGGGATTGTCAGCGTCCAAACTCAAGAAAGGTCGTCCCAAACTCGCATGTTCTTGTTCTTATCTCATGTTCTTGTTTGGCAGCTTGAACTCACCCGGAACTGTACCCCCGACTCCAAATACTCACGTTTTTAGGGTATCATGTCGATCTCTCTACTAGAAAAGGAAGTATCTACCTTGACAAAACGAGGTTTTCAAAAAAAAAAAAAAAAAAAAGTGGGCATTTGGAGTAGGGGGTATTCCTGCGCCATGAAGGTGGATGTTTACCTGCCCAGTGGAGCTGGGTGCTCCATAGCAGTCTCACCGGAGACGCCCATCAGCGAGCTGAAGGCTGCGGCACAGCACAAGTTCCAGCGCCGCTTGAAGCTTACCGCAGAAGGCCGGCAGCTCGATTTGACAGCCACGCTGCGTGAGGCCGGCTTGCGAGATGGGGATGTGTTGACTGCGGTCGTGCAGCTTGCCAATCTGTCTGCCACTAGTAGGGCGTTTGCTTTTCATGGCCATGGGGGCGAGGTTGTGACCTGGGGTGATCCAGATTTTGGCGGAGACAGCAGCCAGGTGCAAGAGCAGCTGAGGAACGTCCAGCACATCCAAGCAACTGCCGGTGCTTTTGCTGCCATTCTTGAATCTGGGGCTGTTGTGACCTGGGGTAATTCAAGCTTTGGCGGAGACAGCAGCCAGGTGCAACAGCAGCTGAGGAACGTCCAGCACAGCCAAGCAGCTGCGAATGGTGCTTTTGCTGCCATTCTTGAATCTGGGGCTGTTGTGACCTGGGGAAATCCAGATTTGGGCGGAGACAGCAGCCAGGTGCAAGAGCAGCTGAGGAACGTCCAGCACATCCAAGCAACTTACAGAGCTTTTGCTGCCATTCTTGCATGTGGGGCTGTTGTGACCTGGGGTAATCCAAACTGTGGCGGAGACAGCAGCCAGGTGCAACAGCAGCTGAGGAACGTCCAGCACATCCAAGCAGCTGCGAATGGTGCTTTTGCTGCCATTCTTGAATCTGGGGCTGTTGTGACCTGGGGCAGTCCAAGGGCTGGCGGAGACAGCAGCCAGGTGCAAGAGCAGCTGAAAACTGTCCAGCACATCCATTCAACTGACTTTGCCTTTGCTGCCATTCTTGAATCTGGGGCTGTTGTGACCTGGGGTCATCCAGAATACGGCGGAGACAGCAGCCAGGTGCACGAGCAGCTGAGAAACGTACAGGACATCCAAGCAACTGTAGGTGCTTTTGCTGCCATTCTTGAAAATGGGGCTGTCGTAACCTGGGGTGATCCAGAAGATGGCGGAGACAGCAGCCAGGTGCAAGAGCAGCTGAGGAACGTTCGGCACATCCAAGCAACTCACCATGCTTTTGCTGCTATTCTTGAAAGTGGGGCTGTTGTGACTTGGGGTGTTCGAGCACACGGCGGAGACAGCCGCCAGGTGCAAGAGCAGCTGAGGAACGTCCAGCAAATCCAAGAAACTCGCAGTGCCTTTGCTGCCATTCTTGAATCTGGGGCTGTTGTGACCTGGGGTAATCCAGCAAATGGCGGAGACAGCAGCCAGGTGCAAGAGCAGCTGAGCCGTACTCTGGGGTTGTTGTCACATGGGGTCGTTCAGTGACTGTGGC
>CAUJNA010000003.1:598465-615483 GCA_963377175.1 Effrenium voratum
GGAAACGCCACCCAGCAGGCGGTGGAGATTTCCGCTCTTGGCCATGTACTTCAGGAAGTCCATGGGTAAAAGCCTGGGATACCCTTCAAGCGGAGCATAGCCTTTGATGGGAACCAGGTCAATGGGCAGTGCAAGGCCATGTTTAACCAATAAGGGGTGCATTCTTTCCTCAGCATCGTTTTTCTTCAGGCTGGCAATGCCCCGAATGACAGGACAGCTTTGCTTGCTGGATTCTCCCGCCCCTCCGGCCAAGGTGGACTTGGCGTACCCGACGACGTGAGCGCAAGGCACCTGGGCAGGCAGGTTCAGCTTGGGGGTGGCAAGGGTCAAGGGAAAATAGGATTTCGCTCAGCTTTGCGATGTGCAAAAACTCAACTTGCAAGGGATATGTTGGTGAAGCTCCCCATTTTCAGTAATGGTTCAGCCATACAAACCACGATCAACACACGTTCACTCCTTTTTCGACCCGTTCGCAAAGTGCTAGAGAGCAGACTTAAACACTAAGTACGTAAAGAAAGGACCATTGCCTACCTTTCTACCCTCACCCCCTGGCCGAACATTGCGATTGCCAGGCTTCCCCAGATGGGCTTCAATCAGCATGGCCTCCATTAAGGCTGCCTCTTCCCAAGTAACAGCTGCATACAGCACATACATGCACTTGAATTTTTCGTGGCCTCGATAATAGCCTGCTGACGGGGAGGCTTTGCTCGGCTCCTTGTAGAAGCGGAACAACGGATCAGCCGTCAGGCCCAGTTTGTACACAGTGGGCCCTTGATTCAGAACACGTTGGACCATGTTTTTGCAAAATGCCAAAGCCTGACCTGCATTTGCAGAGGCCGGTGGCATTTTCAACCAAACCAAGCCATCATCACCCAACCCTTTGGAAAGCAGCTCATGTAAGGCGGCGTTCTCACGCAGCGCTGGCTTGAACAGCGCCTGCACGTTGATTCCTTGCAAGGCTCCGCCCAGGAAAAATGAGATGGGGCGGCTGAATGCAAACCATTGCAACAACAATGCGGCAAGACCGAGTCAAGGGCTTTGCTGGGCTTCTTCACAAGAATCGGAACCTATCGTTCTTTTTGTGCCATGAGCTGCGCAGATGGACTTTATAGGACAAGACGTTGGTGTGTTCTGCATCTCGGATCCTTAGCACACGCTGCCTAGAGATTGAATCAGCCAGCAGTCCAGCAAGCAAAAGCCATGCTTTTGGAAGAAGCCAACAAGAAGACCAAGCTTAGTTTTCATATGTTGCGGCCTGAAGCCTCCTGACTTTTGTTCTCTCTAACTCACGTCAAAGCGGCCCGTTCGGCAGGCATTGAGACAAATCCCTAGAAGTTCTTCAAGCCACTCTGTGTCAGCGTCCGGCATGTTGACGAGCCAAACAGCTGCCAGTTTGCGACTACGGCGGCGCAACTGCAATCAGGCATGAGACCACGCGCTAGAGCAAGCAACGCCCGACCTGAGTCCGGCACCCCCGACCCGATGCAGCCAGCAACGAACTGCGCTGTCGGACTGGCAACTGCGCTCGGTGTTCCACCTGGCAAGCGCAGTGCTTCAAGGAAGTGCGACATGATTTGTTCCAACCAGCCTGCAGCTGCACGCTTGCTGTTGGCCGTTTTACCCGCAGCAACTCTGGGTTGGCCCACGTTGCTTGATTTGACCCCATGTGTGCCTCAAAGGCACATGCGGATTCAGGTGGCTTCCTTGAGCAAGCCTGTCAACCCCAATGAGGCCATCCAATGGATGGCAAAAAGAACATAACTCACTCATCATCCTTCTTCTTGGGAGCCTTTGGCTTCCGACACAAGGACCTTGGGCGAAAAGACTAGTTGGATTGCGAAAACTCAATGGTAGCTGAGACGAGCGCCGGTTCTTCTTCTCAAAAGAAGTCCACATCGAGATCCTGGGTCCCGAACAGTTTGGGTTGGGCATATAGTAAAATCATTGAAACACGAATTCTAGGGCTTGGGCAGCTTCTTGGATTCGGTAAAAGTTGTCTCCAGTCGCGCATCGCTCCTCAGGAAAGAGGAAGAAGACAGATCCAGGCAAGCTGGGAGAAGGGAAGTCAACTGGAGTCCGACCACTTTATGTTTACCTTCCCAAAAAATATCCGGGGATCACTGGTTTTTTAGGGCAGCAAAAGAAACACACAGATTGGCCGCTCGCGTAACACCAAGTCAACACGTTTCTTCTGACCAGCTGTTGAATCGGGGAAGGTGTGAGCAAACTCTGATAGCAGTTGCTTGCAGACTAGAATCTCAGGGCCGCTTTGCAGCTCGCCCACCTTCAAAGCAGCCGTCATGTTGGCCAAGCCATCATACAACTTGTTGACGGTTGCCACCATGCCCTCCGCGCTTTTCTTTGCCCTTAGGTGTCATGCCCTGTGAAGCATTCAATGTAATCTAAAGCTTCAAGGCCACGCGTGCACAAAGAAACCAAGCACTGGACGCGGGAGCCCCTGCAGCAGCCGAGCCCTCAAGCTTTCCGAGGAAGTTCTCTATTTTGCTGTTGACGGACAAAAGCTCCTTCATGTGGGTCTCAATGGAGTTGGCCTGAAAGGACGCAGTGGAGTTGGCCGTTTAGCTAAAACTTGCATTTCCAGTAGACCGAAGAAGTCACAAACGTCAAGCAATTCAAGACCAGGCCTTGTTGGGTTTGTCCTCCTTCAACGCTGGCCCCTTGTGACCCAAGCCAGCCAAGTCCATTTTATTGCCGAGAACTGTGCCCTTGAAAGATGAAGTGGTGCCCTCGGCACTGGTTGTTTCAGAAAGCCTTTCAGTGTTCTTCTTGCGCAGGACCCCTTTGACCCTCACGTTGCACCAGTAATACGTCACGGTCGAGTCGACTTCATCATTCCTGAGCCCAAAGCCACAAACGGACACATTGTTCGATTCAATGTGTGCAATTGCAATCGTGACGCATCATGTACTCTGGGTCGGCGTCTCCCCGTGCCACAGTGGCATCAATTCTTGACCTCAGCTTCAAAAGGTGCTGAAAGACGGAAACTTAATCTTGCACTTTCTCTATTTAGGGTCCGAAGGTCTGTTTATAGTGCAGCAGCTCCTTCATCTCTTCCGGGGTATAGAAGCCTCCTTCTTCCTCCAACTCGTGGGTTTTTTCATGAGACTTCTCCATTGTCACGACCTTCAGGAAAGCGTCCTGCCGTGGGGCGGCCGTCCCAACAATCAAATTTCGCGTTCAATGGGTGCTTCTATCACTTGTTGCAAAAAAATGTTTTCAGAACCCCTCCTCTCAAAAGGAAGCCCCGCGTGCTTTGGAAAAGAAGTATCAGAGTTCGAAAATGGGGGGGTGTTACGGTTACAACACTAACAACAACAGCATCAACAGCGACGGCTTCCATTGGAGGGTCTGAAAATTAACATCCCCGCCTTAGGAAAGTGCGGGTTGCTTTAGAGCTGGAAACATCCGTAACCTTGGGAAGTAGCTTCCATCTTGGCGCCCTTTGCACACAAACCCACAGCAACTCCAAAAGCGTGGCCTCCGTTTGAGGGATTGTGTGAAAACTATCATTCCCCAAACTGAAGCCACACTTTTGATGCTGCAGTTGTTGTTTTCATAACACCTTTCAAAGGGAAGGGTCCAGGATGTTTTCAGCCCCCCCCCCAAAAAAAAAAAGGAACCCTCCACTTTGCCAAATCAAGAATGATAACTTTCACACAACCCTTAAATGGAAACCTTTCTTGGTTGTTTGCGAAACCCCCCCAAATGGAGGCCACACTTTCTAAGGTCAAGGACTTTTCAGCCCACCAAAAACACCAAAAAGGAACCAAGTCAGGGGTTTGTGAAAGCTATCCTTCCAGACTTGGGAGAGTGGGGGGTTCGTTTTGGGGTCGCTGGAAACATTATTGACCTGGCAAAGCGTGGCTTCTGTTTTGGGAGCGCCGTGAATACGGCATCCATTTGAGGGGTGCTACAAAATCATCCGCACCTCAAAACTGGGGCTTCAGTTGAACGCGTGCAAAGTTGACATCCTTGATTTGGTGGGGGGGATTCTGTTTGGATTGGAGGAGGAAAGTGTGGCAAAAGGTCCTTCTCACACCCAACTTTGATGAAAGCCTCAAAAAGCTTCTCTCGTGTGTTTCCCTTCTCCATGTACTGCTTGAAGATGTCGCCGGGCACTTCAATGTTTCCGCTACCGCGCTTTGGTTCGCACAATCGCCTGAATTTGCCCCGGAGCTTCTCGTATTCTTCCAAGGTGTAATCTTGGTCACCCACCCGTTTTGTTCCAGAATTCTCGGCAAGCTTCTGGTCAGTCTCAGTTGGCAGATGCTTGTCAAGAAGCACTCAAACTGTTTCCCTCTTACAGCCCCAAAGGCGCGAAAGGTAAACGCGCCAATTCGGGAAACCTTCGCTTCGCCTAGCAACCTGCGAGGCCTCGGGCGAAGGAGTCTTGTGACCGCTGGAAGGCGCCGTCGTGGTGGCTGAAGGTGGGGACGCTGCCTGGGCGGATGTTTCGGAGAAGGGCCGGAGTAGAAACCCTAACCAGGCCGGAAAGCCCAATCCTGGCTTGCTGCAACTTTTGCGGGCTTTCCCGTTGGAGGTGACAGCGCCCGCTTCTTCTCAACAGGGGTCATGCAAGCTTCCTCAACCGAGTAAGGGTCACTTACTGCCCTGTCCAAAGGTGAAGGTGATGAAGGCGACGCAAATGCAGAAGCGAGAAGGATCGCCAAGGCATCATCAGTGGGATCAAACTCATTCTTAGGTTCCTCGGGTGGCGAAATCACAAGGGTCGACAAGAGGGCACGAACTTTCAACGTTGAATCAAGTACTGAACAACAACTGGTCGAGGAGCTTGGTCTAAGCCCTCAAAGCCTTCTAAGCCTTCAGCTTCTTTTGTGGGAGTGACCTTTTCCACCTTCACAGTAGACTCCTTCATCGGTGACGGCATGCCTGGGATGGTTTCAGCCTCTTGGATTTCGACCTCGCTTTGCTCCAGCTTGGCGCGCATCTCCTGCCGCAAAGGCAACTACGGAAGGGGGTTATGAAAAAAACTGTCCAAAGGCTTCTCTCCTCGACGTAGTTCTTCAGGGCTTGTTCATCGTCCGGAAGGTGCGTCATTTGCTCAATTGCGCTTTCCAAAGATGCACAGCTCCACGCGTGACTTGTTAAAGTCTGGAGGGCCATGCAGCAAGCTAAGAGTCCCAGCTGAGCTCGAGTTGGCAGCCCTCATGCAAAAAAGGATGTTTCAGAAAAGTTCCCCAGATTGAAGGTCTTGGGAGGGCCCTGGACCAAGTTTTTCAGGGGCTCAAAATTGCGTAGGGGCCGACCCTACAGGGGCACGTGGGGCGACACCACTTTGGCGTCGAATTGCGCTGCTTTGGCGTCGTTTTGGCGTCGTTTTGGCGTCATTGGATTTTCAGTCTTTGGTGTCACGTATCTTTGGCGTTGTGGTCTCGATCGTTGGCGTCGTGTTCTCAGTCTTTCACATGTTCCCAAACTCCCAAACCGGCCAAACCACGAAAGCCGGCAAAAAACTCAGAGGGCACACATGATGCCAGCAATCCTGGCAGCAAAAAGCAGGTCTTTTTACTCCCAAGCCATCAGTGGCAAAAGTCGAATTTGGTGGGAAGAGCCCCCCTCCCAAAAAGAAGGGCCACATGGTTCAAGCTCGTCACATCTGTTTTCGTTGGGGAGCCCCTTGATCCCACCAATCAAATCGCTTTGGGAAGCCATTGCCTCCACCTAGCCGGAATTCGCAACGCGCGGGCCCCGTACAAATACACACACAGATCCCTTAATTTGGCGTCGTCCCACATGTCGCCCCACTCCCAGTTGTTCCACAATTCAAACTCGTCCACATCCAAAGAATCTGTGACGTAGTCACAGGGCGGCTTGATGTGGTCCAGGAGAGAAGCAATTTTGTTACCGAACATCGGCGTGTACTGCCTTGGCCACGGAAAGCCCTCTTTAAGAAAATGGTGCGGTTTGCATCAACATGTTTCCTTGCTGAAGCAACTAAGGATCCGTCTCCGTTTGTTTAAGAGCAGCCGTCCCATGGTACCTGGAGCGCCCTTCTGAATCTTTATACTTTCTCACTGGTTGGGGAACGTTCTCTTGCTTCGCCTTCTTTTTCTGGTACTCCAACTTCTTCAAAGGACGTGTCCGAAAAAGGCCAACTGATGCACTGCTGCTCCATAAGCATGTCCGTTTTGGCGTCGGTGCGCCATAATGCCACATCCAAATGTGAACCTTCCAAACCTGCCAGCAGGGGCTTTTCAAGGGGTGCCCAACCATTCACCCCTTGTTCTAGGAGCTGCCCAGCCTGGAAGGAGGAAAGTAGTTGTTGCATGCGGCTGTGTTGATGGAGTAGACTGGACCGGGGTTGTTCCAAAACATAGCTTCCTTTGAACGCCACGGTAGCCAGGCAAAGGGCTGCCACCCTAGCAGGGGCAATAGGCAGTAGTTCAGAAACGCCCAAAGAGTGCCCATTTTGATAGGAAGGCCTTGCAACCATCAAATTAGCGGCAGCTACGCATTGAACTTCCTCAAAAAGACCTTCTGGAACCAAGCAAGATCTGCCCGTTGAGCCACGCGAGGTAGCCACCCAAGTGGAACATTGTACCCCCAGCCAGTGGACCCACCCTTCAGGACTGCCACAAAGAGCGGCGGCCAACGCTGCCCTTGGCTTTTTGCATGAACTGTTCTCTGGAACCATTGCGTGACACTTGTCAAAAAGTAGGCAAGGGTCCCCATCCCTGAAGAAGTATTGATATCCATGGAGGTCGTAAACTTCACGTCCAGGGATGCAAGCGCTTTTTTGGGAAAGGTGGATCTGACAGCCGCTGATGCGGCGGCACGTCCAGCGAAGCTTTCCACGAAGATGAGCTCCTACAATGAAATGGAGGCGGGGCGGCGGGCGATTGGGGAAGCGAACTTGTTTGACCCCAAACCCCACTCATTAATGTTCCAGACCGTCAGTCCTGAGAGAAATCAATGCCTTGATTCCAGAGAAGGAGCAAGCACGCGAAAGCAAGTACCTTGGCAAACTCAGCGTTTCTCTGTGCTGCGCCCCCCTTTGAACAACTACCTGTTGGGAGTACGCTAAAGTCAAGAGGAAGCACCTTTGGAGCTTTCAGCTTGTGCAGCCGCTGCAAAATTTGCGATTCGGTCCATCTAGCCATGTTGTAGGCCGGCAACCCCCTTGCTGTCAACTACGTCCCTCTGAAGAAAGCCTAGTGCAAAAGCTTTGCAAACGGCTGCGGCGCAATGTGCGAAAAGGTGAAATGTTTTCCTGCAAGTGTCAATGTAGGGTGGCCCAACTTGTCAGACAAGCAAAAAAGCAAGAGGCGCAATGAGCTCAAACAAGGTGTCCGAAATACCCTTTTTCAAGCTTAAAGAAGAGGTGGCCCCGGACACCTCAGCAGATGGCCTCCTCAAAGTGATTTTGCCCGGAAGTCTGAAGGGGTTAAATGTTGAAGGTGGCCTCGATAGCCTTTTTTCGGCTTGGAAAACGGATGTCCAGGACACCTCGAAAAATGCTTTTGTAACTTCAGTCAACTCCAAGAGGCGAGACGGACAAACATGCCAGTTGCAACCTTCTACGTTGATGAGACCCTTCTTGGCCGCGGTCCGGCGCCCTCGTAGTTCCCGCCGATCCATGTAGAACCCACCTGCGTCGTGGCAGGTGAGGCACCATACTATAGAGAGATGTGCCAGGCATCAGGACGCTTTTCAATAATCAGAAATTTGAAAGCCATGTGACATCCCGCAATGGAGCAACGAGTTCTTGCTGTGGGTTAGCAAGTTTGGCTTGAAAAACGCTGGCTTTGGGATGAGACGCACTGATTTCTCACCACCACGAATGCAGTCGACTGTGGGGCGATCATGCTCTCGCTGGAAACATGGAGCGTAGTAAATTAGTGCTAACCCTAGACACGCCGGCTTGCAACTAGCGCTCTTGGCTCCCTCATGCAAGCTACCGCCAGCAACTAGCCACGGCGCATCGTTGGGATTGACAAAAGCAAAAAGCATTGCTAGCGCTTAGTCCACATCCTCAGGCTCTGTCTTGTTCGTGGCTTTTGCAGCAGAGTCCAGCAGGCCATTCCTGTTGGGCGAGGTGTCGCAAGGACGTGAAGCTCGTGCCGGAACCGTGAAAGGAATACAAACAAAGAAATCGAGAAACGCAACTTGTTGCAGAAGTGATGGAACATGCCAAGAAACTTCATTTCCTTCAGCATTTCCGCCGCGGCCACCTGGATGTAGCTGAAATCGGAGGGGTCGCAGTCGTCCACTGCCTTCTTCTTGGCCTGGACCAGCTTGCAGAAAGCCATCTGCAGGGAATTTGAGCGCAGCATGGCAATCACACTTTGTTCAAAAAACAGTGCTCAGTTTCCTTTAAAGTCACACTTGTCGCGCAAAGCACCCACCCCTGCCGTCCTGAGCCTTGTGCTTGGTTCTGCCCTGGAGCTCTGGCTCGACATGCTCCTTGAACGCCAGGCAAGTGCGGATGTACTTGTCCAAAGCCCAGCCACCCTCCGGGCGAGCCCTGCCACCGAACGTGGCAGGAACCTTGCCTTTCTGCTCCTCCAGCTTTGTGTCAGTTGACGTTGAGACCGGTCCAGAGCTGCGTGTCTTCTTGCTCGGGGGCTCCAGCGTAGGTGGGCTCTCAGGAGACGTTGTGGTAGAGGAGACCGACTTTCTTGCACGCTTGTTTTGTGTAGAAGGTGACGCTTTCGCTGCCCTCTTCCTGGCCTTGGAGCCGTTCTGGGCATTCTCAACAGCTTGGGTGGGGTTGGTGGCTGCCTCTGCGGAGTCACCCTTGCGCGCCAATGCCTTCGCCTTCCCCTTAGGCTTTGCAGCTGCGCCTTTGGATTTCGCTTTTGCAGTGGCCTTGGCCTTGGCTTTGGCTTTCGCCTTGGCCTTGGTCTCAGCCTTGGCCTTGGCGCTTGCCTTTGCCACCGCCACAAGTCGCATCTGCTCATCTTTGGTGACCACTTCCTTCGGGACAGGGTTGATGCGGAGTTTGCTCACACAGTTGGTTGAAGGCTGGTTCAAACAAACGTGGTTTTAATTTTAAAGGTCTTTTTTTGTGAGGGATACTAACAGCTTGTTGCGGCAAACTACCAGTCCTCAGCAGGGGATATAGCAGGTAGGTCGTCTTTGTTTAGGGTGCGCTTGGGCGGTGTCGTGAAATTGCCCAGCGCCTCAGCAGTGTCGGGCTTGTTCTGCGCGCTTGTGCTGTAGATCTCCTTCGCCACCTCTGCCTCCGCGTCGCTGCCCGCCTCCACCTTCGTGTTGACCGGCTTCTCCGCTTGCGTCTCCAACCCCTTGTCAAAGAGCCCCTTCTCCACCTCCACGTGGACCTTCTTGCCCCCGAGCTCCTTCATCTGCGTGACAACGAAGCTGCCCTTCTCCGCCTGCGTCTTGAGCTCCTTGTTGGTGGAGAGCTCCACCTGCGCGCCACCACCCGTGAAGCTGTCCTGCGCCTGCTTGGTAGAGAGCTCCGCATGCATGCCGCCCACAAAGCTGTCCTTGTCCAGCTGCGTGTTGAGCTTCTCCTTGGTAGAGAGTTCCACGCCGCCCGCGAAGCTGTCCTTGTCCACCTGCGTGCTAAGCTCCTCCTTGGTAGAGAGTTCCACCTGCATGCCGCCCGCGAAGCTGTCCTTGTCCACCTGCGCGATGACCTCCTCCTCCTTGGTAAAGAGTTCCATGTACGTCCCGCCCGCAAAGATGTCCTTGTCCGTCTGCCCATTCCGTTTCTGCTTGGGTGACAGTTCCACCTGCGGGCTGCCCATGAAGTTGTCCTTGTTGATCTGCGCATTGAGCTCCTCCCTGCCAGAAAGTTCCACCTGCGTGCCGCTCACGTCGACCTGCACGTTGGCCTCCTCCGTCTGCTTGGTAGAGCGCACGTCGCCCATGAAGCTGCCCTTGTCCACATGCGTGCTGAGCTCGCCGCCCACGAAGCTGTCCTTGGCCACCTGCTCTGTCTGCTTGGTAAAGAGCTCCGCCTGCGTGCCGTCCACGAAGCTGTCCTTACCCACCTGTGCGTTGAGCTCGTCCTTGATGGAAAAAAGCTCTGCCTGCGCGCCGCCCACCAAGATGTCCTTGGCCACCTGCGGGTTGAGCTCCTCCTCCGCCTGGATGCTGCTGAGCTCCACCTGCTTGTCAAAGACCTCTTTCTCCAGCCGCGCATTGAGCTCCTTCACCTGCGTGCTGTAGAGCTCCCTCTCCACCAGCTCCACGTCTATCCCGCGCAGCCCGCCCTGCGTGTTGCTGAGCTCCTGCGCCGCCTTGCCAAAGAGCTCCTTCTCCACCAAGTCTAGCTGCTCCACATGCGTGCCGTAGGGATCCTTCTCCGCCACCTCCTCCCCCGTCTCCGCCTGTGTGCCACCGTGCTCCACCTGCAAGCCGCTCAGCTCCACCTCCAGCTTGTCAAAGAGCTCCTCCGCACAGTAGGGATCCTTCTCCGCCCCTGTGTCTTTGCACTCGTCCACACTGTCCTCCTGCGAATCCTCGATGACAAGCACGTCCTCGAGATGGGCGCTTGCTGTCATGCGTTTGAGCTCGGGCCAAGAACGCCGAGTTCGCCCCAAGTAGTTGACAGGCACGTTTAACAGTGACCAGCTGCCTCTGGCTGTGCTGGGCTGAGAGTCGCAAACAAGCAGCTGTGTCTCCATTTCGTCCGGGTTAAGCTTGTAGCCGCACTGGACATCTGGCGCTGTGCCCTCCGCAGCGTCTCCTTCGCAACATTTGTTGGACTCAACGAACTTGCGTTTGAACCAAATTTGAACCAAATAAGAAAAAGAATGATGTTGATTGAAACATGTTCAAAACAGTTTCCTGAGCCGGTGTCACGAGCACCATTTGGCAGCGATGGGGAACGGCTTCGCACGGCTGAAGGGATCTTTCCCACAGCGAGCTCGGGTATCCTCGCACAGACATGCTTAATCTAACATAGGCAGCACGCATTATCAGAAGAAAAGCGCGTGACAAATTCCAGCCCAGGCGCTGCTCGTCACCACGCGTAGCCTGCAGTTTGCGTAGCTTTTCTTCAGCCTCGCGTAGCTTCTCCTTGTAGGCCGCCAGTAGTTTAGCCGGGTCTGAGCTTGAGGATGCGGAGCTGCTCAAGGCAGTCGCACCGTCGCTTGGCTTCACGCGCTGGTCTGAAGTTGCAGGAGGCAAAGCCGGAGTTAAAGCCCGTGAAGATGCTTGAGGCTCTTTGGGCAACAGCTCAGCTTCCTCTCCCATTTGCTGCCCCTCACGCGTGCCGCCAGCTTGCTTGTCAGCATCCGGGTGCTCAGCATCAGGGCGCTCCTCAGCATCAGGGCGCTCCTCAGCAGCAGGGCGCTCCTCGGCATCAGGCTCAGCACCACAATGCTCAGCGGCGCCTTCATCAGCAGCCTGGTTGTCATCACCCTCACCTCCCGCGCCAACATCCGTGCCCTTCTGCAAGTCCTCAAGGGGGCAAGCTTCGTGCTCAAAATCAACAAGCCTGTGCAAAAAGATACGGCCATCCTGTCCACACAACACGTTGAACAGCTGTCCTCAAGCCGCTTTTGGTACGAGGCTTTCAGCATGTCGAACAGCTTGGTAGCTTCGGAATCCTAAGCCAAGTCCCGACCATTTTGAAACCCGAGCTGGTGCAAAACAAAAACAGGCCAGTAATTCCGAGAAACTCGCATGGATTCGTGTTTGCCAAGGTTTTGCCGCAGGTGGGATATCATTTTGCAAATGCCCCAGGCGTCTTGGTACGCCCACGCCTTCAAGCCTTTCTCACTGACGCTCGTGTAGAGCTGCTTGTTGAACGTGTAAAACGAGAAGGCCATGCGCCAAAGGTGCCCGATCGGGTCTGCTCCAACCCGCCCACGAGAAAGCATGTGAGAGAGGACGGCTTCGAGCACCTCAGAGTTGAGCTTGAGGTTCTCGCTGCTTGCTTGCACCTCCGCTTGCCCCGTCACGTCCAGCACGAGCTTCTTGCCGTCGCGTGCGCGTTGGCGAAGGATTGGAAACTCATCCCACTTTGCCCCCAAAGACTCACAGTCGCTCGCCACAGGCCCATCCTTGAACCCCTTGGCCACCATTGGGGCGAACTCAGGAGCTAGCAGCTCAAAACAGCTATCGGGCAAATACGGTGTCAAGCCCTGCAACAAACCCAGGGGGAGCTTCGAGGGGAACCTTGGTGAGCTCACCCAGTCCCCTCCGCCGTTCTGGCCTGCAGGCGCTGGTGCTCTGCCGAGCCACCCATCAGACCTGGCAGCCGGCTCCGGGCATCGTGGGGCTTGGTGGGGTAGCTAAATTATTTTCCATGGCCACCCCAAACCCAGACTATTTATGTAAACGATGTTTTGAGGCAGCCGTCCAACCAAACTCTTGCAGCAGGTGAGGCTTTACCCCGGGTTTTTCCCCTAGGTGCACACTATGTTGATGTTCGAGAACTGAGAACAGCTGGATCAACTCGTGTCAGGCGCACCAACTGCATCACAATGGCCACAATTGGCCTAGAGCATCATTCCTTGAGCCACAACGTGGCTTTCGCGTCAGGCGATGAAGGTCCTGATAGGCCCCATCCTGAATTATCAGGCTTTTGGGATTCTCAGTCCAGACTGAAAAAAACCATCGTTCCAGGCTTCAGGTATATATATATATACACACCCTACTCCAAATACCCGGAGGTATTTAGGTTTTCCAAACGAGACACCTGAAAAAAAGAAGGTGGGTATTTGGAGTAAGGGGTATGTATATATATATATATATATTCATGTGGATGTAGTCTATAGATGCTCAAGCTTTGCTGATGGGCGCGTTGAACTTGGAGCCCGGGCTGGGTGTTTTTTGAGCCACCCCCAGAAGTGGTAGTTACATTCTTTCAGCGTTCAGGGCATAACCACTACCTTTTGGTTTAAACATTTCCTCTTGCTACTGTTGGATGAGTTTCCTTTGGGAATGTTGCAGGGGAAAGAATATTATTCCCGTCAGCGACCGTTCAAGAAAGGTCGTCCCAAATTTTGCATCTGTTTAGGTGTCTCATGTTCTTGTTTGGCAGCTTTAATTCACCCGGAACTATATTCCTGTGCCATGAAGGTGAATGTTTACCTGCCCAGTGGAGCTGGGTGCTCCATAGCAGTCTCACCGGAGACGCCCATCAGCGAGCTGAAGGCTGCAGCACAGCACAAGTTCCAGCGCCGTTTGAAGCTTACCGCGGAAGGCCGGCAGCTGGATTTGAAGGCCACGCTGAGTGAGGCCGGCTTGCGAGATAGGGATGTGTTGACTGCGGTCGTGCAGCTTGCCAATCTGGCTGCCACTGATAGGGCGTTTGCTTTTCATGGCCATGGGGGCGAGGTTGTGACCTGGGGTGACCCAGATTGTGGCGGAGACTGCAGCCAGGTGCAAGAGCAGCTCAGGAACGTCCAGCACATCCAAGCAGCTGCGAATGGTGCTTTTGCTGCCATTCTTGACTGTGGGGCTGTGGTGACCTGGGGTGATCCACACTATGGCGGAGACAGCAGCCGGGTGCAAGAGCAGCTGAGAAACGTACAGGACATCCAAGCAACTGGCAGTGCTTTTGCTGCTATTCTGAAATCTGGGGCTGTTGTGACCTGGGGTAATCCAAACTGTGGCGGAGACAGCAGCCGGGTGCAAGAGCAGCTGAGAAACGTACAGGACATCCAAGCAACTGGCAGTGCTTTTGCTGCTATTCTGAAATCTGGGGCTGTTGTGACCTGGAATAATCCAAACTGTGGCGGAGACAGCAGCCGGGTGCACGAGCAGCTGAGAAACGTCCAGCACATCCAAGCAACTTACAGAGCTTTTGCTGCCATTCTTGAATCTGGGGCTGTTGTGACCTGGGGTCATCCAGACTACGGCGGAGACAGCAGCCAGGTGCAAGAGCAGCTGAGGAACGTCCAGCACATCCAAGCAGCTGCGAAGGGTGCTTTTGCTGCCATTCTTGAATCTGGGGCTGTTGTGACCTGGGGTCATGCAGAATACGGCGGAGACAGCAGCCAGGTGCAAGAGCAGCTGAGGAACGGTCAGGACATGCAAGCAACTCAGAGTGCTTTTGCTGCTATTCTGAAATCTGGGGCTGTTGTGACCTGGGGTAATCCAAGTTGTGGCGGAGACAGCAGCCGGGTGCACGAGCAGCTGAGAAACGTACAGGACATCCAAGCAACTGCTCGTGCTTGTGCTGCCATTCTTGACTCTGGGGCTGTTGTGACCTGGGGTGATCCAAACTTTGGCGGAGACAGCAGCCAGGTGCAAGAGCAGCTGAAAAATGTCCAGAACATCCATTCAACTGACTTTGCTTTTGCTGCTATTCTGAAATCTGGGGCTGTTGTGACTTGGGGTGTTCGAGCACACGGCGGAGACAGCCGCCAGGTGCAAGAGCAGCTGAGGAACGTCCAGCAAATCCAAGAAACTCGCGGTGCCTTTGCTGCCATTCTTGAATCTGGGGCTGTTGTGACCTGGGGTGATCCAGCCCGTGGCGGAGACAGCAGCCGGGCGCAAGAGCAGCTGAGCCGTACTCTGGGGTTGTTGTCACATGGGGTCGTTCAGTGACTGTGGCGCGCTAAAGGCATGCCGGAAAAGGGGAACAACAAATCAAGTTTCACAGTTGCATTCGGCATGCAGAGTGTTGGTTTGGCCTGGGTATGGATCCTTGCTTATCATGGGTTGTGGGTAGTCCGGTGTGGATAATGACCTGAGAGAAAGTTGGCTGCTCCACTGTTTCTGGTAATTGGAGTCCAAATGAAGCTGACGTTTTTTGTGACTATGGACAGGAACAGTGGACGTTTGCACCTCATGCGGGCGAATCGGGTTCCTTTGCAATTGGGATACATCCCCGCATCCCTCTGGTGGAGGGATTTGGGTTTGCCATCGTTTCAGGGGATTCGGACCCCAAGGATTCGGTTTTCCTTCTGTTTTCCCTTTAAGCACCACAAAAACGAGGGTCCCTTCGCACATCCAAATTTCAATCGTGACAATTGCCCTTGAAAGAAATATATTGCCAGGGATCTGAGGAACTAGTATCGTGCTCACTGGCCGTACAGGCCAACCCTGGTTCCAAACGGCTATAAAGCGCCTCTGATTTGACTCCCTTTGGGTCCCGAAAAATCCCCTCGGCGTCGTCTTCGCGCCGACTCGCGACGCGGCCTCGTATTCGAGGGGCTTTGTTTCTTTCCGGGACGAAAGTTTTTTTTCGCTCGGGAGGCACGAAGGATTCTCAGATTATCAGCATTCACCATGCCCAGTTGCCCAGCGGCGCCAGTTTTTTTTGGGGGGAAAAGGGTTCCCCTTTAAAGTCAACCAACCGAAAAAAAGATGCCCTTTCTTTCTCATGGAATCCACTGAGCATGTGTTTAGCTGTGTTTAGCTGTGTTTAGCTTGTGAGTTCTGCTTCGTCGCTTTTCGTTTGTTGCTCTGCCCACGGGTTGTAACCAATGGTTGCCCTTTGGTGTCTTTAGGCCATGAGGCATAGACATGGAATCGGCATAGCCATGGGGGCAACGGCCCAGCTCGTAAGGATCCTGAATGAGTCGAGATTGATTCCTCAGGGAAGCATGACCTTTTCACCATGCCGATCCCGAATTCGCGAATCCAAGTCGAGCGTCCGCGTGAGCATTTGGTGTCTCACGCCAGCCAGCTCCGTGTAAAGAACTTATGAGTAACTTGCACGGACTTTGAACAGTGTATACCATATATGTGTATGTACACACACACCAGCAATCATTATATGCATTTGCGTGCACAAACACACACACAGACACACACACACACAAACACAAACACAAACACAAACACAAACACAAACACAAACACAAACACAAACACAAACACAAACACAAACACAAACACACACAAACACAAACACAACCACAAACACAAACACAAACACAAACACAAACACAAACACAAACACAAACACAAACACAAACACAACCACAAACACAACCACAACCACAACCACAACCACAAACACAAACACAAACACAAACACAAACACAAACACAAACACAAACACAAACACAAACACAAACACAAACACAAACACAAACACAAACACAAACACAAACACAAACACAAACACAAACACAAACACAAACACAAACACAAACACAAACACAAACACAAACACAAACACAAACACAAACACAAACACAAACACAAACACAAACACAAACACAAACACAAACACAAACACAAACACAAACACAAACACAAACACAAACACAAACACAAACACAAACACAAACACAAACACAAACACAAACACAAACACAAACACAAACACAAACACAAACACAAACACAAACACAAACACAAACACAAACACAAACACAAACACAAACACAAACACAAACACAAACACAAACACAAACACAAACACAAACACAAACACAAACACAAACACAAACACAAACACAAACACAAACACAAACACAAACACAAACACAAACACAAACACAAACACAAACACAAACACAAACACAAACACAAACACAAACACAAACACAAACACAAACACAAACACAAACACAAACACAAACACAAACACAATCACAAGCACAAGCACAAGCACAAGCACAAGCACAAGCACAAGCACAAGCACAAGCACAAGCACAAGCACAAGCACAAGCACAAGCACAAGCACAAGCACAAGCACAAGCACAAGCACAAGCACAAGCACAAGCACAAGCACAAGCACAAGCACAAGCACAAGCACAAGCACAAGCACAAGCACAAGCGCACAAGCACAAGCACAAGCACAAGCACAAGCACAAGCACAAGCACAAGCACAAGCACAAGCACAAGCACAAGCACAAGCACAAGCACAAGCACAAGCACAAGCACAAGCACAAGCACAAGCACAAGCACAAGCACCAGCACAAGCACACAAGCACAAAAGCACAAAAGCACAAAAGCACAAAAGCACAAAAGCACAAAAGCACAAAAGCACAAGCACAAGCACAAGCACAAGCACAAGCACAAGCACAAGCACAAGCACAAGCACAAGCACAAAAGCAAAAGCACAAGCACAAGCACAAAAGCACAAGCACAAAAGC
>CAUJNA010000003.1:615583-632807 GCA_963377175.1 Effrenium voratum
GTCGACATCATACCCTAAAACAAGAGGGTGTTTGGAGTACGGGTATTGATGTTCATTGTGTTTCCTTTACTTGGGTTAACAGGGATCCACCTGGTAAGGATCCTTAATAGCCACAAGGATTCCTATTGAGGCAACCATGACCACAAGCCATATACGGTATTTTGACCATGGCACATATATGGGTTTGTCTTCTTTTAGGACTGGAAAACTCTCCCCCCCCCAAACGAACGGTTTTCCAAACGGTTTTCCTTTCGGTTTCCCTTTTCAACCAAAAAAGGGCTAGCCTCAAAACCGACACCTGCCAACATGAGGACTTCCCCTCCCCATATCGCTCCGACGCAGATCCAGCTGCGGACAGACCTCCGGTTGGGGATCAATTCGCTAAACGCGGAGGGTTGCGCTGGAGAGGTTTTTGGTCCGCGACATCTAAACCCTACTCCAAATACATCTTGCCCATTTGAAACATGGTTTTTTCAACACCAAAACAAAGTTGGAAACCACCATTTACAAGGCAATGTTCAGGTGTATAATGTAAGGATCCCTGAAATACCCACTTTTTCTAGGGTATCTTTTGGAAACACCTGGGTTTCCAGGGAAAATACCTCCTTTTATAGTAGAGGGTCGACAAATCATACCAGCTAAAAAAAGAGGGTATTTGGAGTAGGGGGTAAAACCCCCGGTGTGGATTCCAAACCTTCGATTGAAGAGAATGCAACCTGGATCCGAAAGGACTATCCTAGCCCTAGGAGCTTGGGCCCATATCAGGGGGTTCCTTTAGCCCGTGGCCTCAAATGAGGTCATGGGCTTGTAATGGATACACTCAGTCCATGGTCTGGCTCATTGTCGCCCATGCATTTTGCGCAACCACATGGAATTGGGCCGAGCCTTTCTTAGAGACTTGGGGGGAAGTCTCTCATGTTCTGATTTCGAATCACCGGGATTTGCTGTTTATACATTATATTTATACCCGACTCCAAATACCCATTGTTTTAAGGGTATCATGTCGACCCTCTACTAAACAAGGAGGTATTTACCGTGGAAAACCATGTTTTTTCCAGAAATACCCTAGAAACAGGCCGGGTATTTGGAGTAGGAAGTTCATATTTTGGCGGGTTGTATCGATAGTTTGCACCACCCGAGGTTTATCCCTCATACCCGCTAAAGGGTATATACCTCTGTTGGCTCATGAGTTTTTTTTGTTTTCGGGGTTTTGGTTCGGTTCGTTAGGCTTGCAACAGTCGAATTGCCAACGATTGGACGCCCGGCCTCGGCTTCCCCGCTTGGATCTCGGAGCGCCCACTGAGTTCCACGGACCCGTTGCACAAAGACCCGAATTGGAGGTCGTTCACTGTCAATCCAAAGATGGTGCCCCCTTCAAACCTGGAGAGGCAGGTGGTCACCTTTTGGGTGTGGTTGAGATTTTTCGGTGATTTACAACTTGATCGGAAGAGAGGAATGGGGCGTCACTGACTTAGTGGCAGCCAAAGCACATCAACCTATGACCTTTTGGTGCTCTTTTTGGCTTTTCCATTTTTCGTCATGGGCCCAAAAGGCGATCACAAATCATTTGCAGGTCATTTGGGCAACCGAGCCAAAGGCAGAGCATGAACGGAACCGTCTGGACCCTGCTTTTGCTTACTATCAATCGGCTCAAATGGATTTAGCATGCCCCAGGGGTACCTTTTTTACCCTCGAGGGCAGCACGAGAGTAGAAATGTATGTTTTCTTGATTTGTTTATTTGTCCGAAAAGAAGGGGGATGGTCATTTTGCATTTTTTCAGACCCGTATTTGGCGATGAGCAATTCCTCGCGAGATCCGATCGCGGAAAACTGGGCAGTGCGCCCCGGTCTCGCTCGAAAGCAGAAAGTGGGCGTTGCACTCGCAGTGCAAAAGTGAGCGTTCGCCCAGGCATTGAGATTTGGCAAAGAGATGTTGTTGGGAGAATGACGCAGGGGCCATATAGGTGTGGCTCAAAATTCAAGAGATAGGGTTGCGCAGGTTTTGGTCGTTGCTTGCATTTACTCTTTGGTGACGTGTTGGTACATTTTTTGAGCCGCAGCCATAGGGAGAAGTTGCGATGAGGCAAATTAAAAGGCACGACCTTTGAACCATCCAAAGGAATACGGGGGGACGGGTCACTTCGGCCGATGCTCAAACCAGCCTTTCAGCCTGTTTTGGGGCAGCCCTTTGGGTGTGTCTTGTGACCCCAAAAATGGCGCGACAGTTGTTCCTGTTGAATTTTCCTTTACCAAAAAGCGGGGGGTCCGGTCCTGTTGCAAGAGACGAGCCACGGAGGTTTGTTTGGCTGCAAGAACTTGACGTGCAAGAACTTGTTCCGGGGAACAGGTTCCACACCTGGAAACCCATGACGTTTTGTTTCTTTTCTCTCTTTTTTTCTGTCCATACGGCTTGGGCCACCAACAAATGACCATAGAGCTTGTCACGGGTTCCACACTTTATTGATATTCAACATTTCCTCCCCCCCACTCTGGGTTTTGAGTATTTTCCTCTGGGTTACGTCATAAGGCCTCAGTTGCCCAAAGCGAATCGATGTTGTGACCTTTTGGTGCTCCTGTTTGGTCCATAGTCAAGGTGACAGAAGGTCAACATCTATTTCTGTGTGATTTGGGCAAGTGAGAGAGGCCACAATCTTTAGATCCGGTTGAGCAAACGGATTGGTGACACGCTGCGTGTGCCAGCACAGTGGCTCAAGACCAAGGACGCTCGCAAATGATTGGGATTGTCAGCGTCCAAACTCAAGAAAGGTCGTCCCAAACTCGCATGTTCTTGTTCTTATCTCATGTTCTTGTTTGGCAGCTTGAACTCACCCGGAACTGTACCCCCGACTCCAAATACTCACTTTTTTAGGGTATCATGTCGCTCTCTCTACTAGAAAAAAAAGTATCTACCTTGACAAAACCAGGTTTTCCAAAAAAAATACCGTAGAAAAAGTGGGCATTTGGAGTAGGGGGTATTCCTGCGCCATGAAGGTGGATGTTTACCTGCCCAGTGGAGCTGGGTGCTCCATAGCAGTCTCACCGGAGACGCCCATCAGCGAGCTGAAGGCAGCGGCACAGCACAAGTTCCAGCGCCGTTTGAAGCTTACTGCGGAAGGCCGGCAGCTCGATTTGAAGGCCACGCTGAGTGAGGCCGGCTTGCGAGATAGGGATGTGTTGACTGCGGTCGTGCAGCTTGCCAATCTGGTTGCCACTCATGGGGCGTTTGCTTTTCATGGCCATGGGGGCGAGGTTGTGACCTGGGGTGACCCAGATTGTGGCGGAGACTGCAGCCAGGTGCAAGAGCAGCTCAGGAACGTCCAGCACATCCAAGCAGCTGCGAATGGTGCTTTTGCTGCCATTCTTGACTGTGGGGCTGTTGTGACCTGGGGTGATCCACAATACGGCGGAGACAGCAGCCAGGTGCAAGAGCAGCTGAGGAACGTCCAGCACATCCAAGCAACTATCGGTGCTTTTGCTGCCATTCTTGATTCTGGGGCTGTTGTGACCTGGGGTGATCCACAATTCGGCGGAGACAGCAGCCAGGTGCAAGAGCAGCTGAGGAACGTCCAGCACATCCAAGCAACTGGCGGTGCTTTTGCTGCTATTCTTGAGTCTGGGGCAGTTGTGACCTGGGGTGATCCAGACTTCGGCGGCGGAGACAGCAGCCAGGTGCAAGAGCAGCTGAGGAACGCCCAGCAAATCCAAGCAGCTGCGAATGGTGCTTTTGCTGCCATTCTTGAATCTGGGGCTGTTGTGACCTGGGGTCATCCAGAATACGGCGGAGACAGCAGCCAGGTGCAAGAGCAACTGAGGAAGGTCCAGCACATCCAAGCAACCGGCGGTGCTTTTGCTGCTATTCTTGAGTCTGGGGCTGTTGTGACCTGGGGTGATCCAGAATACGGCGGAGACAGCAGCCAGGTGCAAGAGCAGCTGAGGAACGTCCAGCACATCCAAGCAACTTACACAGCTTTTGCTGCCATTCTTGAATCTGGGGCTGTTGTGACCTGGGGTGATCCAGAATACGGCGGAGACAGCAGCCAGGTGCAAGAGCAGCTGAGGAACGTCCAGCACATCCAAGAAACTCGCGGGGGTGCATTTGCTGCCATTCTTGAATCTGGGGATGTTGTGACCTGGGGTGATCCAGCCCGTGGCGGAGACAGCAGCCGGGTGCAAGAGCAGCTGAGGGATGTTCAGTGACTGTGGCGCGCTAAAGGCATGCGGGAAAAGGGGAACAACAATTCGAGTTCCACAGTTGCATTCGGCATGCAGAGTGTTGGTTTGGGCTGGTTATGGATCCTTGCTTATCATGGGTTGTGGGTAGTCTGGTGTGGATAATGACCTGAGAGAAAGTTGGCTGGTCCACTGTTTCTGGTAATTGGAGTCCAAATGAAGCTGACGTTGTTTGTGACTATGGACAGGAACAGTGGACATTTGCGCCTCATGCGGGCGAATCAGGTTCCTTTGCAATTGGGATACAATGATGAAGCACCTGGACCCTCAAACTACCCATAAAATCGGTGATCGGCCTAACATGTTGGTGTTCAAAGGGTAGTTTGACGGTAGCTCATTGACGGTAGCCCGTGTGTTCTTTCAAGACTGACAGGAGGAAACCTGAATTTCACCTTCCCGGGCGGGAAGCGGCGTAAACCTGTTTTTTGTTGCACCCTCCGGAAATGGATCCCAAGACCCACGTTGTTTAGTTTTTTTGTTTTTTTTTGAATTCCTGGTTTTTCAAGGTAAATACCGATCCCTTTTTTAGTAGAGGGTCGACATCATACCCGAGAAAAAAGGCCGGGTATTTGGAGAAAGGGGTATGATGGATGTGGAAGTGAATCGCGCGAACCGAAGAAGTGGCGCGGTTTGGTTCTCCTTCTGCGTTCCCTTTCATAGAAAAGGAGCACCGGAGAAAGACACACCCAGACTGTGGATGGACGAATTCCGTTCGCACCACTTTGAAACCGTGGTTGAAACCATTGTTTGTTTGTATTTACGTTGGGGAATCAGCATTCCTACGGGTTTCTGAATGGTGGTGCGAAATGGATTTTGTCCATTGGAGGTGTGGATGTCCCCCTCTTTCCACATACCCCTTACACCCACCTGGGACCCCATATGGCCGTTTTTTTTTGGTCATACGCCTTTGACCGAAAAAATGGCCATACATATGTTTACGTTTTTTTTTCAACAACGTGTCGAACAAATATGGATTTCATACGGGTGATTTACGCAAATGACCACAAAAAACATGGCCATACTGGCAAATACGGCCAAATACGGGAGTTTGACCGAAAACAAAACAGCCATACGGGGTGCCAGGCAATAAAAAACATTTTTTCATGTCGGCCCTCTACTAAAAAAGGAGGTATTTACCTTGAAAAACCAGATTTTCCAAAAAGTACCCTAGAAAAAGCGGGTATTTGGAGTAGGGGGTACAGCTTGGTGCTAGCGCAGTCCGGGTCCCGAATTGCACATCCACATTCCAAAGGTGACGAATGCATTGACAGGAACAGTGCCCGGTGGATCCATGGTTTTGGTAGGTAAGCAAGGGAACCGATTGAAACCCCAAAAAAGGGAAATGGCCAAGGGATACCTACATGGGCGAAACGCCGAGCCAAGATGTATTGCCAGGGATTGGAACTGCTCACTGGCCCGGACCAAGACTGAAAAGAGGCTCAGGGGGCGAACTGCTTGGCGCTTGCTGGTCCACTTCCAGAAGATTGCCAAATCAACCAAAGCGAATCGACCTGCTCCGATCTTTTTTTTGTCTTTTTTCTTTTTTTTCTGTGGGTTTCCATATGTTGTCTTGTTCCAAAAGGTGCTACCTGGACCCTCAAAGTTCCAACTTAAAGATGGGTGATTGCAACCCATAATTATGGCTGGCAAAATCCTGCTTTGTTTATGGATTGTTTGAGGGTCCAGGTACATGTTATGAGGGCTCGAAATCGGAGAACAGTTCAGGGTTGCCCCTCGCGTATTCTGGTATCCGAAACAGGGCCCGGTGGGTGCTGGATTCACGTGAGTGGGGATTTGGCGGTCGGAACTCATGGGGCGGCAGGCACAAAGGATCAGGTTTTTGGGCTTGACCCATCAAAAGCTGACCAAATTCATTTGAGTTCCAAATGACTAAAAATCGTCACTTTTCCTGGGCTTGAGAACGTGGCAGGCTGCCCTAAGGAATATAGGGCCTGTGATTTCACAAGGCCTCGATGGGCAAACTGCCAGCCACAGTGATAGCAGCTTGCAAACAAGGCGGGTCGACCAGTTCATGTTTTGGGTTCCACATACCCCCGCAACCTTCAACTACCCGGCCTGTTTTAGGGTATGTTTTGAAAAAAACAACCGGTTTCCATGGGAAATACCTCCCTTTTTAGTAGATACCCTAAACAAGGAGGGCATATGGAGTAGGGGGTAGGTCATACAAAAACATATATATATATATATGTATATACACATACATTATTTCTAGGTCGCTTGCGTCAGGAATTCCTAGGGTTGCCCCTCGCTAGCTCGGCCAAAGTATTCGAGGGAGGCCGGGCAAGGGGAATTCGGGGACGTCGATCAAACTTATCGTCCCCAGGCCACGACTGAAAAAAATGACACACCCATAATGTTGACCCCATGTCAAGAAGCCCCTGTTTATCAATAGGTAGGTGTCTCTGAGTGTAGTGGGGATTCAGACCACTTTTGAAGGGGAACACCCCCAGATTAATAATGCTGGGCTTGCTGAATCTGGGGTCAACATTATCCCAGTTGCCCTTTTTTGTCCTTTTTCTTTTAAAGAAGGGTTCCCCTTGAAAGTCAACCCTTTCCCAAGAAAGGATGCATCCTTTTGTTCCCATGGATTTTTCCGCTCTGAGTGCCGATCCGATCTCCCGATCTCCATGGTCTGGACTCCCGATCCCGTCCAGCTTCCTTTTGCCGAAGCCGTACAACGGAGAGCGGCTACAGCCCACAGCCCCGCGAGTGGCAGCCAGATCCACCCAACTTGGTAGCTCCGTATTTTTTTTTTTTTTGTTTTTTTTTTATTTTATTTTTTTTTTTTTTTTTTTTTTTTTTTTTTTTTTTTTTTTTTTTTTTTTTTTTTTTTTATTTTTTTTTTTTTTATTTTTATTTTTTTTTTTTTTTTTTTTTTTTTTTTTTTTTTTTTTTTTTTTTTTTTTTTTCTTTTGTTTTTTTTTTTTTTTTTTTTTTTTTTTTTTTTTTGTTTTTATTTTTTTTCATTTTTCTTTTATTTCTTTTTGTTTTTTTTTTTTTTTTTTTTTTTTTCTTTTTTTTCTTTTTTCTTTTTCTTTTATTTTTTTTTTTTTTGTTCTATTTTTTTTTTTTTTTGTTTTGTTTTTTTTTTTTTTTCTTCTTTCTTTCTTTTCTTTTTTCTTTACCAGTCTACCAAATGAGTTCTCCTGACATGCACGGACTTTGAACACTGCATACCTGTACATATATATGCATATGCATAATATATATATATATATATATATTGTATATATATATATATTATTCATATACCCCAGCAAGCATTCTATGTGCGCATACACATGGATACATTATGAACATACACAAGCAATGTACTAGAGCCTTGCTGATGGGAGCACGTGACGTTGAACTGTGAGGCCAGGTGGGTTTTTCGTCGAGCTACGATCTCCAGATGTTCCCGTCTGGAAATTCCCTTTGCATGCTCTAGGGCATAAACTTCCATTCGCTGAACTGTATATGCATGTTGTGTGTTCGTCCTGTTGGAATCTATCAATACTGGTTGTGTTTATTATTTTGTCTAGGGGGCTTAAGCAAATCGAGGATTATAATTAGGATGGGTTGATTGTGCTTGAAGCAAATGGAGGATTATAGTTAGGATGGGTTGATTGTGCTTTAAGCAAATGGAGGATCATGGTTAGGATGGTTTGATTGTGCTTGCCAACCACATGACCTCATGATACGACGTGTATGAATAAAATTATGTCGCCCCTTATGGCTGGTCTCGCTTCATTTTTTGGGTGTGACCAACCGCTTTGTGTAGCCCAAATTCTGTTTCACCTCTAAAAGGCTTTTCCAGCAGATTTTCCTGAGCTTTTGACTGGATGGAGCACCCAGGGTGCAGATCTGTTGCTATCACCCCAAATCCCCTTTGAGAGCTTGGGCGGGCGTCATCCTCATGTCCAAAAGTGGGCTTGCTGTTAGGTACTCAAACCGCGTTTTCGGCCACAAATCGAAGAACCACATTGTCATTACCGAGCCTGTTCAGCGGATTTAAGGGCATACCGCCTTTTCCAAGTGTAAATTGCCACTAGGTCTCCCAGTAGTGCCCTTTTACCAACTTTTTTGGGGGAGGGCTCCTTTACTAAAACTCAGTTGCCCAAAGCCGACCTTTTAACCTTTTGGTTTTTCAATTTTGGTCTTTCTTTAGTAAAGGCCCCAAAAGCTGATCACCTTTGATTTCTGGGTCCTTTGGGCGACAGAGAAAATCGACTACAAAAAAAACGGGTACCTTAAGTTATCTTCTAAGCTCCAAACCTTCAGGACCTAGGCCATTTTGCGCATAGCTCATGGAAACGCGGGGCACCCGTGGGGCCGATATCAATCACAGACCTCGAGGAGCGCGCCGGCTTGAGCTTAAGGACAGCTGGGAAAACCAGCAAAAGGTGGTTGGCATTTTGTAGAAAACCAAAGAGTCATTGGGTAGGGCCGATATATATATATATACACAAAAATACACATGTATATATATGTATGCATACACATCAATTGGGTTGTGAAATTGAAAATGTGTACATATATGTATATTATATAGATATATAAACCAGTTTATATTTTGTAACAACAAATTGAATAAACATGCACAACAATTGGAAGCGTGCGTCTTAATTGCCCCGCCTGGTTTTGTTAGTGTCCAATGGTCAATCTGGGCCGTTATTCTGGACGCTAGCCAAAAAAACATTGAGTTGTTTTCGGCCAAACAAACACATAGACATGGTATCTTTGCAGGCTGAAATTGGCCGGCGATCCCTGGGACAAACTTCCCTACAAATGAACATGGAAGCCAAACAAGGGGTACCCCCTACTCCAACTACCCACGTTTTTGTGTTTTTTGAAAAGCCTGGGTTTCCATGATAAATACTGTTCCCTTTTTAAGTGAGGGTCGACAAATCATACCAGCTAAAAGAAGGCCGGGTTGTGGGTGTAGGGGGTAAGAGGTTCTGATGCCACAATGGGTGGTTTTTACAACTAGAACGGAATCGGGGGGGGGGGACGGACTGCCGTGTCTCCCCGCCATAGCGCTACGGCAACACAGTTGTTGGGCGTGGTTTTTTTCGGGGACACCCAGTTTTGGCGACGGTGTCCATTTGGTTTCCATTTAAAACCAAGCCCATGGTCTGGTACCCGGAGCCGTCCAGTTCCGCTTCGGTTCCACATCCAAAGCTTCGGCACCGCCCTTTTTCGCTGGTTGGGAGTACCTCGAGTTTCCTTGACCCTTAGCAAACGAGTCATTGCATCTTATTTGGAGCAGATGACAAGACTCCAGGTAGAAATGCAGGAGATAGCTGGGATCGCCACAGAAGGGCTGGAACAAGAAAGGTTGCCCCAAACCTACCTGTCTATGATTGCCGAGAAGATATGGTTGGGGGCTATTCAATCCCACACCCCCACAAGTGCTCAGACCTGCAACAAAATGGTCTCGTCTACGGTCGACGGACCGTACCCAACATAAAGGGGGCGTGAGCCCTTTCTAAAAGTTAAACTTGTAGCGGGGGATCTGAGGGCAGCCCAGGCAAGAACCAATGGGTGTGTCAATTGTTTGAGGGAAGTCTTTGGGGTTGGCTTCCGACCACCGGCGTTGGTGCCCTACTTCGGACTCCCTACTCCAGATTCGGCCGTTTTGTTAGTTCTCATTGGTCGACCCTCTACCTAAAAAAGGGATCAGTATGTACCCTGGAAAACTCGATCGGTTTTCCAAGAAATACCAGGTAGAAAAAGGCCGGGAGTCTGGAGTATAGGGGGTACCCCCTACTCCAAATACCCGCGTTTTTAAAGGTATTTTTGGAAAACCCTGGGTTGCCATGGTAGATACCTCCTTTTTAGTAGAGAGTCGACATCCTACCCTAGAAAAAGGCCGAGAATTTGGAGGTTACGGGGGTAGTTTGAGACAAATGGTTTTTCCTTGGAAGACTTTGACTCGGACTCGAAGTCTCGGGGCCGCCTTCCCTGCAGGCGCTTTCCGATGGAGCGGTACTGGGCGCGCCTGACTCGCTTAGGGAACAAACCGAAGACCGCAAAGGTTTCCGCCTGAAGCATCATACCCTGTACCCCACACAAGCTGAATGAAGTTTTCACAGACTCCCCACGTGCCAAAGCTTGCCTTAAGCAAAATACATTCAAAACAATACAGAAAACCCTTGCAAAACTCACGCCCAAAAGCACCGGTGGCGACCCAGGCAAGATTTTCTGGCCCACCACCCCCACCCAGCGGAGCCGCTGAACTGAGTGAACGTCACAAGATTACCGCCCGGTACGTGCCGTTGTCCCCCCCCCAGAGATAAACAAAACTAGGTCCCCCAGAAGTTCCCGTTTACCCATTTTGGGGGAGGGTCTGCTAAATTAGACTACAGAAAAAAAGTTGGTACTAGTACCCTTATTCTATCCTCCCTACTGGAGGACCTAGAAAAAGGTTCGAACATTTCACTCAGGAAGTCAGGCAAGTTTCCAACAAGCGATCAGCTTTTGCTTCTGGCGACTTCATTGGCAACTGAGATAGCATTTGAGTGGACAGGAATTTCTTAGCCTCAGTATGGCTACAGCCTACATGGTTTGAACACCCCAGCATATGGGTGTATCTCTTAGGGCGGTTTTGCTGGGATGCTTGAAGGGGAACTTGTTGGTAACCTGGGTGAAAGCCCACTAAAAGAACCCCCGAACATGGTTGTTGTTTCGAAACATTTCTCAAATTTTGCTTGTTGTGGTGTAGTGGTTGAAATCCAACCACTTAACTGCTAAAATTATAAATTTGTTGCTCCCCTTCCAACGTCAACCAAGCGAAGTCCTGGGTGAAAGCCTACTGAAAGAACCTGTGAAGTGAAGTGGGTTATAACCCAGGCTGGAGCTACAGCCATCCACCATTAAATAAATCATTTTTTGGGCGCAAACGATCAAGTTATTACGTCTACCGTTCAGGAGTGTCATCTGAATTGGTTGCCAACCATTTTTCAAACGGGGGTTGATACCCAGTTTTCTTTGATGTTTGTTTGGTTTTCCCAAGGGTTTCTTCTAGTTTCCTTTCCCAGCTGGCCCATTGGTGCCCCTTGTTTCCTTTTTTTTTTGGGGGGGGGATGAGGTCCAAAAAAGGATGCATGGATTGTTTTTCTCCCATGGACCTCTGGGCATTGGGTGAGGTCCTTGGGTTGGGCCCAAAGCGTTCGGTGTGCTCCGTTCGGTTTCGGCCAGGTGCCCCACCCGGAGTATGTCTTTGCTCCATGCGCGTTGGCGGCTGAGAAAACCGGGACACGACATGTCGAACCGGAACTTTACACCTGGACCCAACTTCCAACTTAAAAGAACTGGACACAGCAACATGTAACCTTAAACGCTTTTAGGTGCCAAACCCCCAGAAAGTGCAACAACTAGAACTTTCAGACGTCCCTTTTTAACGGGGTGGGGAAACTGCAGCCATCTTGGGTTACCCATTTTTAAGTTGGAATTTGGGTCCAGGACCCATCGTCTCCAATGTGTGACCCCAAAAACGTGATGCTTCGGAAGCAGCCGCCCAGTTCTTTCCGTGGGATTTTTCCGTGGGGGTTCGGCGGGCAGGCCGCCGAAAGTGGGCAAGGCGCTCCAGGCTGCATTGGCATTGGCAGCCGACCTTGTCGGGAAACCCCGGATAACGATGGGTCCTGGACCCTCAAAATTCAAACTTAAACATGGGTAGCAACCCAAATGATGCCTAGGACCCCATATGGCTGTTTTTTTAGGTCATTCGCTTTTGACCGAAAAAATGGCCATACAGATTTGTTTAACGTTTTTGTTTCAACAACATGTCGAACAAATATGGGTTTCATACGGTTGATTTACGCAAAGAACCGACAAATCATGGCCATACGGGCAAATACGGCCAAAACTGGGAGTTTGACCGGGGGAAGAAAAAAAACATGCGGGGCGCCAGGTGTGTAAGGTGAGAAATAAATCCAAGTTGTGATTGTTTTTTTGGGTACATTTTTGAGAGTCCAGGCAGCCACGAAATCGGAGAACTTGAGGGTCTTCTACTCAAGCAGCGACGGAGCGCCGTTTTCTATCGATGGCATCCGCGGCCGTACCCGGAGCCGGCGAAGCGGCGAACTGGCCAACTCCGCAGCGGGATCGGACCACTTTAGAGGTACCTGGATTCTCAAACTCCCGCAAAAAAAGAAGCTACTTACCTAAAAGTCCAAGTTCTCCAGACAAGACCTTTAAGCAGAGGGTATTTGGAGTAGGGGGTGTCCAGAAAAACATGGTTATTGCCACCCAACCATCTTTTGAATTTGGGTGCCCTTTTGTTATTCAGGGTGGTTTGAGGGTCCAGGTAAAAGAGAAGAGTCTCAGGTTTTGTTTCATCCACTCAGGAAGTGAGAATCGCACTCCTGAATGAGTTTATCATTTGTGCAAGTTGCTCTTGCGAGTCTGTCCCGGTTGTTTCCCTACCCACTGCTTCCAGTTTTTCAAGCGAAGGTACCACTGGGTTGGCTTGGGAAGCCAAAAGGAACACCGAGAGATTCTTGGGGTCCAAGTCCCTTTGAGACATCCCCAACCCCCCTAAAAAAATGAAATTGGGGGGGAGGAATTCCATTTGTTCTGTTCTCCACATGGGGAATGCTGGATAAATGAAATTGGGGCCCCCTCAACCTTTTTTGAAGGGGGATTTTGAGAAATTTGTCTCATAGGCAACCAAGGTGAATACTGGTGCAATTCGCGTCATTGAGGCGAACCCCTTGCATGACTGAACGGCTCAACTGTCCATCCAAAATTCCTGGAATGATCTGATCTGGGGTCTGCAGTGCTTTTGTTGATGGTACCATGTTCTTCTTCTTTTTTGGGTGCGTTCGCAGGTGCGTAGGTGGGTAGGTATGTATGTTATGTATGTTATGTAAGTTATGCATGTATGTATGTATGTATGTATGTATGTATCTATGTATCTATGTATCTATGTGTGTATGTGTGTATGTGTGTATGCGTGGGATTTTTGTTGGGGAAAAGCGCGATGGCCTTGCATGTTTTTTCAGCTCGGAAGTCAATACCCAATGAAAGGGCTCAGCAAAGCGCCAGGTGTTCGAGCTTTCGCCCTTCCATGTACCAGTGCTCCATTTTAGAAAGACCCAGCCACACCCAAGAAATAAATAAAGGGGGCTGCTTTTGTTCTTTTTTTCTCCGAGTTGTTCCTTGAAAAAATCATGAGGACTCTTAGCTTCGGATCTCTCCGGACCTTGGTCCATGGGACTTTGCCCCCGAACCCCCCCCCCGCCGAAATGGACTGCCCTAGAAGGGGACCCTCCCGCAAGGGGGGGGAGTCACTGAATTGAGTGGTTTCGAATGTACCAACAATGATGGGTCTCCACTGTTGGAGCTTAGATTTATAACCGGAATCCGGACGTCGAAGGACTCCCCACAGATCATTTCCCTAGAAAAAGGGGCTTGCCGGCCCTGAAAGTTTCCGAGGTCAAATTCGGGAACCCATTTAATGGGTCGCCGGGTCTCCCCAACGCTCGGGTCCTGCGACGGGCTTGCCAAGATTCTTGTACTTGAGAAAACTTCCCTTCCCTTGGCTCCAAGGAGATTCCGTTCAATGGGATACTGGTACCAATCAGTATTCCAGGCCTTCTTAGGTTCTGCAGGATTTTGTCCATCCGCAGTAATTATGTTTGTTGATACCTTGATTTTGTGCATGAATCAGAGTGGTTGATGAGCCCTAATCAGACTTTTCTATAGGTGCCTAAATAATTCATAGTTTGCTCCTATACTTCTCTCTTAATGTGTTTTACAAAGCACCTCAAAACCCTACTCAAAGTATTTTGCCGCCTCCCCCCCAAAAAAAAAGAGGAGGAAGACAGAAACACACCTGAACCCCTCCCCCTCCCCCCCTTCCCCAACAAAAAATAAATAAAAAGAGACACAACGACTTCGCGCACCCGACAAAAACACATCCGTACCCCCCCTTTCCCAGTTTGTTCGCCTCATGCAGGCTTCAGAACCTGGGTGACAAGGAAGTGACCTTCAAGGACAACGAGGAGCAGGCCGATTCTTCCCTAGATTTTTTTTCCGCTAGGTGCCCTTTCTCACCCCTTTTTTGGTTGGGAGGGTTCCCCTCCTAAAGTAGACTACAGACCCTTATTCTAACCTCTCTACTCGCCAAGTTAGTAGGTGGTTGGCTGCGAGTGACCAAAAAACCAATGACAGGGCTATCTCCACAACAAGTGGACCTAGAAGCGGGTTGTGGGTTACGACTTGGCTGTTCGTTGCCAAGTTGGTTGGGTGAGAAAGCCCAATGACAGAGAAGTGTGTTGTGGGTTACGACTTGGCTGTTTGTTGCCAAGTTGGTTGGGTGAGAAAGCCCAATCACAGGGCTATCTCCACAACAAGTGGACCTAGAAGTGGGTTGTGGGTTACGACTTGGCGGTTTGTTGCCAAGTTGGTTGGGTGAGAAAGCCCAATGACAGGGCTTTCTCCACAACAAGTGGACCTAGAATGACAGGGCTATCTCCACAACAACTGGACCTAGAAGTGGGTTGTGGGTTCAGACTTGGCTGTTCGTTGCCAAGTTGGTTGGGTGAGAAAGCCCAATGACAGGGCTATCTCCACAACAAGTGGACCTAGAGGTGGGTTGTGGGTTACGACTTGGCGGTTCGTTGCCAAGTTGGTTGGAAAGCCCAATGACAGGGCTATCTCCACAACAAGTGGACCTAGAAGTGGGTTGTGGGTTATGACTTGGCTGTTCGTTGCCAAGTTGGTTTCTAACCCTCAACGAGGTTAATCCCACGGAATGGGACAAGTGGACCTCAGACGAGAAGTGGGTTGTGGGTTACGACTTGGCTGTTCGTTGCCAAGTTGGTTGGGTGAGAAAGCCCAATGACAGGGCTATCTCCACAACAAGTGGAACTGGGTTGTGGGTTATGACTTGGCTGCTGGTTGCCAAGTTGGTTGGGTGAGAAAGCCCAACGACAGGGCTATCTCCACAACAACTGGACCTAGAAGTGGGTTGTGGGTTATGACATGGCTGTTCGTTGCCAAGTTGGTTGGGTGAGAAAGCCCAATGACAGGGCTATCTCCACCAGTGGACCTAGAAGTGGGTTGTGGGTTACGACTTGGCTGTTCGTTGCCAAGTTGGTTGGGTGAGAAAGCCCAATGACAGGGCTATCTCCACAACAAATGGACCTAGAAGTGGGTTGTGGGTTACGACTTGGCTGTTCGTTGCCAAGTTGGTTAGGTGAGAAAACCCAATGACAGGGCTATCTCCACAACAAGTGGACCTAGAAGTGGGTTGTGGGTTACGACTTGGCTGTTCGTTGCCAAGTTGGTTGGGTGAGAAAGCCCAATGGCAGGGCTATCTCCACAACAAGTGGACCTAGAAGTGGGTTGTGGGTTACGACTTGGCGGTTCGTTGCCAAGTTGGTTGGGTGAGAAAGCCCAATGACAGAGAAGTGTGTTGTGGGTTACGACTTGGCTGTTCGTTGCCAAGTTGGACGGGTGAGAAAGCCCAATGACAGGGCTATCTCCACAACAAGTGAACCTAGAAGTGGGTTGTGGGTTACGACTTGGCTGTTCGTTGCCAAGTTGGTTGGGTGAGAAAGCCCATTGGCAGGGCTATCTCCACAACAAGTGGACCTAGAGGTGGGTTGTGGGTTACGACTTGGCGGTTCGTTGCCAAGTTGGTTGGGTGAGAAAGCCCAATGACAGGGCTATCTCCACAACAAGTGGACCTAGAAGTGGGTTGTGGGTTACGACTTGGCTGGCGTTGCCAAGGTTGTTTAGGTGAGAAAGCCCAATGGACAGGGCTAATGGGCTATCTCCAAAACAAGTGGACCTAGAAGTGGGGTTATGTGGGGCGTTACGATTGGCGGTGTTTTCGTTGCCAAGTTGGTTATTGGGTGAGAAAGCCCAAAGACAGGGCTATCCCCACAAAAGTGGACCTAGAGTGGGTTGTGGGTTAGACTTGGCGGTCGTTGCCAAGTTGGTTGGGTGAGAAAGCCCAATGACAGGGCTATCTCCACAAGTGGACCTAGAAGTGCGTTGTGGGTTACGACTTGGCTGTTCGTTGCCAAGTTGGTTAGGTGAGAAAGCCCAATGACAGGGCTATCTCCACAACAAATGGACCTAGAAGTGGGTTGTGGGTTACGACTTGGCTGTTCGTTGCCAAGTTGGTTGGGTGAGAAAGCCCAATGACAGGGCTATCTCCACAAGTGGACCTAGAAGTGGGTTGTGGGTTACGACTTGGCTGTTCGTTGCCAAGTTGGTTAGGTGAGAAAGCCCAATGACAGGGCTATCTCCACAACAAGTGGACCTAGAAGTGGGTTGTGGGTTACTTGGCGGTTCGTTGCCAAGTTGGTTGGGTGAGAAAGCCCAATGACAGGGCTATCTCCACAAGTGGACCTAGAAGTGCGTTGTGGGTTACGACTTGGCTGTTCGTTGCCAAGTTGGTTAGGTGAGAAAGCCCAATGACAGGGCTATCTCCACAACAAATGGACCTAGAAGTGGGTTGTGGGTTACGACTTGGCTGTTCGTTGCCAAGTTGGTTGGGTGAGAAAGCCCAATGACAGGGCTATCTCCACAAGTGGACCTAGAAGGGGGTTGTGGGTTACGACTTGGCTGTTCGTTGCCAAGTTGGTTGGGTGAAACCCAATGACAGGGCTATCTCCACAAGTGGACCTAGAAGTGGGTTGTGGGTTACGACTTGGCGGTTCGTTGCCAAGTTGGTTGGGTGAGAAAGCCCAATGGCAGGGCTATCTCCACAAGTGGACCTAGAAGTGGGTTGTGGGTTACGACTTGGCTGTTCGTTGCCAAGTTGGTAGGGTGAGAAAACCCAATGACAGGGCTATCTCCACAAGTGGACCTAGAAGTGGGTTGTGGGTTTTCGTTGCCAAGTTGGTTAGGTGAGAAAGCCCAATGACAGGGCTATCTCCACAAGTGGACCTAGAAGCGGGTTGTGGGTTACGACTTGGCTGTTCGTTGCCAAGTTGGTTGGGTGAGAAAGCCCAATGACAGGGCTATCTCCACA
>CAUJNA010000003.1:632907-635407 GCA_963377175.1 Effrenium voratum
TTGTGGGTTACGACTTGGCGGTTCGTTGCCAAGTTGGTTGGGTGAGAAAGCCCAATGACAGGGCTATCTCCACAAGTGGACCTAGAAGTGGGTTGTGGGTTACGACTTGGCGGTTCGTTGCCAAGTTGGTTGGGTGAGAAAGCCCAATGACAGGGCTATCTCCACAAGTGGACCTAGAAGTGGGTTGTGGGTTACGAGTTGGCGGTTCGTTGCCAAGTTGGTTGGGTGAGAAAACCCAATGACAGGGCTATCTCCACAAGTGGACCTAGAAGTGGGTTGTGAGTTACGACTTGGCTGTTCGTTGCCAAGTTGGTTGGGTGAGAAAGCCCAATGACAGGGCTATCTCCACCAGTGGACCTAGAGGTGGGTTGTGGGTTACGACTTGGCGTTGCCAAGTTGGTTGGGTGAGAAAGCCCAATGACAGGGCTATCTCCACAAGTGGACCTAGAAGTGGCTTGGCTGTTCGTTGCCAAGTTGGTTAGGTGAGAAAACCCAATGACAGGGCTATCTCCACAAGTGGACCTAGAAATGGGTTGTGGTTCGTTGCCAAGTTGGTTGGGTGAGAAAACCCAATGACAGGGCTATCTCCACAAGTGGACCTAGAAGTGGGTTGTGGGTTACGACTTGGCTGTTCGTTGCCAAGTTGGTTGGGTGAGAAAACCCAATGACTCTGACAGGGCTATCTCCACAAGTGGACCTAGAAGTGGGTTGCGGGTTACGACTTGGCTGTTCGTTGCCAAGTTGGTTGGGTGAGAAAACCCAATGACAGGGCTATCTCCACAAGTGGACCTAGAAGCGGGTTGTGGGTTACGACTTGGCTGTTCGTTGCCAAGTTGGTTGGGTGAGAAAGCCCAATGACAGGGCTATCTCCACAAGTGGACCCAGAAGTGGGTTGTGGGTTACGACTTGGCTGTTCGTTGCCAAGTTGGTTAGGTGAGAAAACCCAATGACAGGGCTATCTCCACAACAAGTGGACCTAGAAGTGGGTTGTGGGTTACGACTTGGCGGTTCGTTGCCAAGTTGGTTAGGTGAGAAAACCCAATGACAGGGCTATCTCCACAAGTGGACCTAGAAGTGGGTTGTGGGTTACGACTTGGCTGTTCGTTGCCAAGTTGGTTGGGTGAGAAAGCCCAATGACAGGGCTATCTCCACAAGTGGACCTTACGACTTGTGGACCTAGAAGTGGGTTGTGGGTTACGACTTGGCTGTTCGTTGCCAAGTTGGTTGGGTGAGAAAACCCAATGACAGGGCTATCTCCACAAGTGGACCTAGAAGTGGGTTGTGGGTTACGACTTGGCTGTTCGTTGCCAAGTTGGTTGGGTGAGAAAACCCAATGACAGGGCTATCTCCACAAGTGGACCTAGAAGTGGGTTGTGGGTTACGACTTGGCTGTTCGTTGCCAAGTTGGTTGGGTGAGAAAACTCAAGGGCTATCTCCACAAGTGGACCTAGAAGTGGGTTATGGGTTGCCAACAACTATGTCAGCCAAGCGATGTGTTCCGTCTACGGTTTGGTTGGGTTTCCGGCACAAGTTGAACCTACGCGGGGGACCCGAGAAAAAAAGAAGAGGATAGCCCAACCTGTTGGGTTTGCGTTAGATTTGGGCGGCCAAAAAACACCGCAGCGTGTTTTTTCCCCAGTTGGAAAGTCACGGATTCCCAAAGCACCTCAAAAACTGGACTCATTATGTTGACTGTTTCTGGGCTATCGAAGTCAGACTCTGGGGATGTTTTTTTCTTGAGCTATCTCTTAGGGAGTGACTTTGTGGGGAATCCATGGGGCTAGTCAGATGTGAACGGGCCGGATGTCTCCGATCCGCTTGTTGAAAGGTGAGCGATTCTACTGGTCGATTCCCTTGACTGCTACTGGGTTGGATCTTGAGACTTTAACTTTTTGTTGAAATCAAGCAGTTTTCCACTGAACCACCTAAAAAGATAAACTTTTTGCAGCAACAGCAACCAAGTTCCCAATTGTCTTCATCCATCGTTCTCTGTGGAAACCACTGATCCCGAAACATCATGGGGAAGGTACAGCTCGCTCCAAAAAAAAGTTAAAAAAAAGGAGAACCAACAATGAACCCCTAGTTTACGCCTGAAGCCAACCGTTCTGGCTTGACGGATTTTTACATGGTTCTATGGGAAGCCGCCATTTTAAAAGTTCCCCCCCCAAAAAGACACACTTCCATTTGCTTAAGCCCCCAGACATGGGTCTCAGTTGCCCAAAGCCGACCTTTTAACCTTTTGGTTTTTCAATTTTGGTTTTTCTTTAGTAAAGGCCCCAAAGGGTGATCACCTTTGATTTCTGGGTCCTTTGGGCGACTGAGGGGTTTTTACCATGGTTTTGGGTTCACAGATCTAGACCAACCTTCGAATCCCAGACCCCCGGTTCGCCCCCGTTGGACCAAAAACGGGGCCGGGGAAACCGCTTCGTCATACGCTGAAACATGTGAGGTCCACGGAGCCACAAAACCCACAAAACGGGTGCTGAAGGTTTAAATTAGA
>CAUJNA010000003.1:642907-655407 GCA_963377175.1 Effrenium voratum
ACCCGTTCAAGTGCACCCGCTCAGAAGTGTGTGTGTGTGTGTGTGTGTGGCAGTGTGTTGTTGAGATGTTTGTTTCAATCCTGGCCTTGACCGGAAACATTGCCGGCTTGGGGTTTCTTTAGTTTGCGAGAACACAGCTGTGTGGAAAAGAGGTTTTGGTGGCCAAACAACACGTTTTCCATGGGTGGGAACCACGCAGTGTTTATGACTTGATCGGTGACATTGTTCTTCGGGCAAACCCTCCCCGGCCGTTTCGCATTGTTTTCCCGGGCAAACCCCCCCCGTCCAACCTTGTTGTTGTTGTTGCTGCTGCTGCTGCTGCTGCTGCTGTTGTTGTTGTTGTTGTTGTTGTTGTACTCGGGGCTTGCACCATGACTTTTTTTTTCGGGAGGGTTCCCGTACTTTCTGGGGCGCCCATTGTATCACAAGTTTACGTAAGCTTGAGCCATGCTGTTCTGCTCGACGCTGCAAAACAAGGGCGTTTTGTTGTTAACAACCTGTTGAGAGGAAGGAATCCGAGCAATTGCTACGGTTATTGCTTGCTCTCGTTTGCGGATAGTTGCGCTCGCTTTGCGGATATGTGGGCGTGGGTCAAAATTAAACAGGAGGGGTTACGCAGGTATTGGTCCATGTGTCCACTTACCAGGGCAACCCATGTTGGTACCGTTTTTTGTTGAGTGTTGTCTTTGTGGAACCCAGCGGATCCAGTTAAAGGCCATAAAGAGAATAGCTGGTTACCTACTGCATATATGGGTAACTGGGATCCACTGGGTTTGTTGGAAGGTTCATGGCAATCTGGCTAGGTCCCCCAGTAGTGCCCTTTCTCTCCCCTTTTTTGGTTGGGAGGGTTCCCCTACTAAATAGACTACAGCAAAAAGGTTGGTACCCTTATTCTAAAAAATGAGGGTATTTGGAGTAGGGGGTATCCCTTAAAACAACAGATTTGAGACCGAATCAGGGACTCACTCCACCCGCTTCCTAAGGTGCTTGGATTCGGGAATGAAGTGCATAGCAAGCTCCCCAAAGAACCCTCGTAAAATGAGTTCCTGGACTTCATACTTTCAACAACTTTGGTGGCCTTGGCAACAAGTTCGGGTACTTGGTTCTCGATCAGAAGTGAGCCGCAGTTGATTCAAATTTGCGGGGTGGTTTTTGCCCTCCAAGAATGAGGGACACTGAGTAATGATGATTAAGTAACGAACCATTTCCCTTACTTGGACCTTCAACCGCCTGAGGATTTTTTCCATGGAAAAAAAGGTGCCGCAACCGGAGTTCGTCCCCTGACCAGCTCTAAAACCGCCCAAGTTGGTGGCTCGATCCCGCCATCCGGTTCAACTTCGCTTTTTAACTCTTGGTTTAGTTTGTTTGGGATTTCAACGAATTTCACCCACGAGTTGCTGACGGCCTAGCCCCGTAACCCAAATATCCACGTTTTTTTAGGCATTTGTTTGAAAAACCTAGGTTTCCATGGTATTTGTTTAGTGGAGGGTCGACAAATCATACCAACTAAAAAAAGCTTTTTGTATTTTGAGGTTACGGGGGTAGCCGACTTCACCGCATTTCTCGGCCTACCCAAGCCGCCGACGGATCGATGTGACGCCGCCAGGTGGTGAATATACCCGTGGCCAAGCTGCCGGAGCTTCCGAAGGCTGATTCCTAGGGCACATGTTGAACCCGTTTTTTGGTAGGCAATGGTATGGGGTAACGGTTAGTTGCTCGCACAGTACAAGACCTGGTCGCACCACCCAAGTTGGGCGGGTGCAAATCCCCCCAGGTGAGCCTCAAAGCAGTGGTGAACCTTAAGCCCGTGCAACCCTTCCCTTGTAACCTCCAAATACCCGGCCTTTTGTTAGGTGGTATCATTGGTCGACCCTCTACTAAAGGGATCGGTATTTTCCCTGAAAACCGATCGGTTTTCCAAAAAATACCCTAGAAAAAGGCCGGGTATTTGGAGTAGTTTGTTAAATTGGGAAACCACGAGGAACAACAAAACACATTTGTGCGGGTACAAATCCCAAAAAAACAGACACCAACTTGGATTTGGTGAGCGTTCTCAATGTCATCCCCCTTTACAGTATTACAGTAGATGACAGAAAAAGGTTGAAACCTTGCTCATGTTGACCTTTCCAGAACTGAGCTGTCCGTTTTCCGATCCCCGGCGAAAAGCTCGGAACTTTTCGTGGGTTGAATTCGGAAAACCCAAGCTTAAGGGGACGGCCGGGAAGCGGCAAAAGAAATAATTATTAAAGTCTGTAAATTTGAGGCTCGGCAGCCTGGATAGTTTTCGCGGGAACCTAAAGCTCACTTCCTGAGTTCATGGACTTTAAACTTTTTGGGGCTGGACCATTTTAGTGGTAAATGTAAAGTTTGGACTTTTTTGGGGCCATCCACTTAGCCAGTGAGAAAATGACACTTGCCTTTTCGGGATCCAAGTCATCCAACTTTTTGACTCTGGAGATTGGAGGCTACGTCTGTGTTTTTGCTCCCTTTCCTCGGGTTTTTTCCATGGCACAACGGAGATATTTTTCGGAACTTCGGGTACCCAAGCAGCGGTGTACCCCCCTTGGGAACCAACCGCCGATTTGGGGCTTGAGCTTCCAAACACCCCCGCAACCTCCAATTACGGAGACCGAGACCTGGCCTTTTTTTAGTTGGCGATTTTTGTTCATTTTCGTATGTCCGAATGCTAAAGCCAGACGAGCCACGCAGGCGCTTGTGCTCTGGCGGGCTTTCTGCGCCACCCGATTCCCGACTGGGTCAGTTTGGGAACCTTTGGTAGGTTCTATTTGCTTAAGGCCGGTTGTTTTAAGGCCTACCTATCTTACCACTAGCCTTTATAATCATGCCAGTGAAGAACATGTCAACGGGTTTCGCTCTGTGCCTACTTGATTTAGTGAACCTGCAAACGAATTATCAGGGCTTCCCTCGTAAAAAGAGCTCATGAACATATTTTTGAGTTTCCAGTTGTGAAGTGTCTAGTTATTCAGTGCCCCTGAATTGGTGGGTTCCCCCGGTGGTCGACGCAAAAAGGGGGCTCTCGTTTTCTGCCTTTGAGGGCACTGGGCAAATGGTTGCATCTTGGCAAAATGATGGAAAGCCTCGAGATCGTATGGTGTTGAGCGCGCACACGTGGAGCTGACTTATTCATCGAGAAGCAGGAGAGGTTGCAATCCCGGAGCGTAATTTGACGCGATCTTTCGGGCTTTGGTTGGGCCCCCTGCTCCAAATACAATCTGTTTTCACATTCAGTTTGCCTTGGCCTCTTGTGGTGGAAACCATGTTAGACATCGGGTTGAAGTAGGGACAACTCAGCAATGGAACGAGGCGAAAACGCAGCCTTCCGCGTTTTTTTTGTTTCGTCGGGTTTTCTGAGCTTACTCTTTCCCGGCAGATCCTAGCAGTTTCGCCCATGCAGCGAATGTCCTTTTGTTTTTTACGTCGGTGGCTTCCCCTTGGTTATAGTTTTTCACCGTAAATCATTACAGTATATTATTTTTGAGTAGATGGCTGACAGAAGCAGGTATTTGGAGTAGGGGGGGATGTGATTGATTGGTTCAACTGCAATACCCAGGTCCTTAGGTATGCACCCTATCCGTTTTCTCCGCTAATCGGATCCTCGACCCGTTCAGGTCTTTGATGCGCAACTTCTAGGCTGGCAAAAGACGATTTCAGCCGATGTTTCTACAAGTCGAGTCGTGTGTGTGTGTGTGTGTGTTAAAAATACCCCTTACACCCAATACCAACTTTTTGTAGGGATACCCTACTAAAAAAGGAGGTATTTATCATGGAAAACCAGGTTTTCCAAAAAAAATACCTTTAAACACGTGGGTATTTGGAGTAGGGGGTAGGGGACCCCCAACAATGGGTGGGTTTTCCTTGTGGCTGTCCCTTTAAAACCACCCCAAAAAGGTACCCTTCGGTACCCTTCGCCTCAAGAAAAACAAGCCAAATATTTGGATCGCGACAGCTTGGGCCTAGGATTTGGGAGGTCCATTTGGAAGTTGACATAGAAAGCTTTCCCAGAGCTTCCTCGGCCTGAGTAACTTAGGCCTTTTGTCAACGGCCGGTTTCAACACCCCGAAAAAAGGCCGTAAAAAGCCCGTAAATTTGGACTCCCTGAATTTCCTTTTGCGTTGAAGGCTTTGCCTGTGGGGTTTTGAACGGAATCTTCACTACCCAGAGGCTCCAATTCGATGGAAAAAAGGGCCCTGCCAGGTTTTGAGACCCCTAACCTCCGGGGCGTCTAGTGGGGGTCGGGTCTGAAGAAAGCCGAAGCCAGGAGCCTCTACTGGACATATGGCTGTGGACCCAATGGGATCCAATGGGGTAGGTGCACCACCCATTTCAGAACCTATTTTAGTGGGATTGGGATGTTCACTGGGGGTACGGGCTTTTGACCCATGGCCATAGCGGTTGTCCTTTTTGGGAACTTAACGCAAACGGGCGGGCCAACTTTGGTTTTTGGTTACGGTTTGGATTCGAAGCCCGGGTATGAGAAATGCGAAACAAGAAAAAACACACCTCCATCAAAATGCCTCGCCAATTGTAAAGCTGCAAAGACGGGTGGCTCGTATTTTGGTTCGACCCCCGAAATCTTGCTGGTGCTCAGCAGGGAATGAGAACTGGAATGTGACCCCTATACTTCCCCAGAATTAGTTCCCTTTTTTGTTTTTGCTTTTTTGAGGTCCCCTTTGTTTGCCACTAACCAGGCAAACAAATATTTTTGCTGGGGTCCTAATTCCAGCCAAATATAAACATCCCCTATGGTTTCCTTTCAGGGGAGCATTCACCAAGCTGGTGGCTTTATCCCGCACTCAATCATTCCCTGTTTTGGCCAGGGTTTTTTCATGGGATATACAGCCAAATATCCATGCATAAGGGTACCCCCTACTCCAAATACCATATTTTTCGACCCTCTACTAAAAAGGAAGTGTTTACTATCAAAACCCAGGTTTTTATTTAAAAAACAAACCAATACCCTAGACAAATAATTGGAGAAGGGGGTATATTTACCCCTATTTAATGTGGGGGCTTGGGTTTGGTGGTATTGGGAAATCATTTTAGAGCTCCCTGCTCTAAAATAGGTAGTTTCATTCTGGGATTCCTTGAGCCAGCCAAAAAAAAGCTACCCAAACAACACAAGAAACACCCAAACACGACCAAAAGTTCCCGCATCGCATTTGGACAAGTAGTGAGTTTGAGGGCCTTCACTCGCAAAGGCCCACGGCGAATCGGCACTTTAAGCTTTTGGTTTCGTCTTTTTGGGTTCCCACTTTTAGTCATGGCAATCCATTTTTTGGGTACCTGGAGTCTCCGTGACCCTTCGTTTTTCGCCCTTTTGCCGTGACCCCTTTTTTTGGGGGTCACGAGTGCAAAAAAAGACTCTTTGGCGCAAAAGGGGTCACATGCGCGATTCTTTCCTGCTTGACATATTGTTCCTGCCGCATTCAAAAATAGCGCTGTCAGTAGCTGCAATCATTGTGAGTGTGTCAGGGTCTGGCTTTGAACAAGGAAGTTATGTATAGGTTTTCTATTGCTGTGATATGTAGCCTGCTTACTTTCGTAACTGCGGGAGTTGGACTTACACCAAAGCATGAATCACGCTGGGGTAGTCACATTTTGCTATTCCAAAGGGCCACAGCTACAACCGCTTTAAACTATAGCGAGCACTGCAGTGCTCTGGGCACACTCTGTCACGCGCAACGAAGGGGTTAATCTATGTTGGCCAAAGTTGTTTGATTTCACACAATGACGACAGCAGGCGTGCCAGCGCTAAGCGCCTACTTTGACATGATCTGGGGCGCCGCAGCGAAGGATATAAAACAGCGCGGTCGCTCCCACACTGTGGTCACACATGTTCAACGCTATCACTGCGCCTAAACGGCTTTGCTATGAAAACGACCAACCGTTGCAATGCATTGGAGATACTCAATGTTTCGAAACAGAGCGGTCACTCCGACGCAAAGAGGGACGAAGCAACACAGCGAATTCCATGTTCGTAGGCGCGCTCTGTCACGCAAGTGTTTGTGACGCCAATCAAACAATAAACGCACGGGGCCCAGCATTGAGAACGCCAGCAAAATCCGCACGTGTGCCACGAGACTAATTCCTGCGAAAAGTTGGTTCGCTCTGCTGTCCTTTCAGGCCAGCTGAAGCAGAAGAAGCAATCCCAAGTTTGCTCCCTATTCAATACACAAATAAAAAAAGGGTACAAGCTAGCGGGCGCGTCCCGGACGGACGGTTTTTTTCCGCCTTTTGGACGGGTTTTTCCGCCTTTTGTCAGCTTTTTTGGGACCATCAAAGTCTCCAATACAGAATGGGGTCCAGCTGGACTGGGTGGATGGTGGACGGACGGCGGACGGACGGCGGACGTCGGAGCGCTGATATAAGGCAGATGAAAGGCGGACAGAGGCTCCGAACAATCTGCCTTTCAGTGGTTGCAACTTTGGAACGTGTTTTTGGAAAGTCTTGCCAGCGTTTCAGATGCCCACAGCAGGCCGGCTGTAGATTTGCATGAGAAGCCCGTTTCAAGCGGTTGATTGCTTAGAGGTGGCTCCAAATGCACACATTTCTGGATGGAAGCACCTAGCCTTGGTAACTTTCTTTGTTCTTCTCAAACCCCACAAGGCCAGAAAGCGCTTTAGAGCCAAGGCCGCGGGCAAACAAGCACTACAGAACTCTGACGGGCGCTTGCTTTCTTGAAGCAACTGTCTGATAGCAAGTTTGGCGCGCGCCAGCTGCTTGAAAACGTACCCCTGTGGTCTGCAAGCACAAAACTTTTGTTTTGTGTCAAAGTAAGGGGCATGCTCATCTGCTTCTTGGCACCAGCCTGCGCCGCCATGTCCGCATACTGTGTGTCTGCGTATTAGGCAAAGCTTGAATAGCCTAGTGCTGACAGGCAAGCTTGCGGGCTTTGGGCAAACGCTGTTGATGAATGCAGACTCAGGCTGTGCCATCGCCCTTCGTGAAAGAAGACGCTTGTCAAAGCAGCCCGTTTGGTCAGCATACCTTCAAGAAGCTGCATCGAGTTGCCGCAGTGTGATGTTGTTTCTCCTTTATAGCAAAATGTCTAGACAACGCAGAACCCCAAAAAGGGCCACATTGTAGCGATACTGAATACAGCGCCTTTTCGCGCAATTTTGTTAGTGCGACCCCAAAATTAAACGTACAAATGGAGACTTCAGGTAGCCTTGTATGTACGAGTCCTTTGCGCAAGGGACCTTGTTTAAGAGTAACTGAGGAACTGTCTCAGTGGGACCTTTGGACCTCAATTTTAGGTTTGCAGGGAAAGCCAAAAGGGAATCAACACATCCCAAGCCTTTTAGTGCTTAGTGGTAGTTCCAATTTAAGCCACTAAAAGTTAAGCTTTTAGCGAGGGATCCGAGGGTAGCCAATAAACGACGAGCCGCCCATATCCCACAAGTCGATCAATAGACCAGCGAATGAACCGGCAGGTGTGGATGACATATGCACCTTGGAGGAGGTGAACCAGGCATTGCTCTCGCCATCCGCCGAAGTCACCCGCTTTGTTCGTTTGTCATTTGTTTTTTTCGCCCCCTGGACAAATATTAAATAAATATATAAATAAATAAAACATACTTCCAGTAGTCATAGATTCCCTTTAAAACCAACAAGGGGAAAATAAAACAAGTATTCATTTCAGCAAATGGAAGTAGTTTAGGATGTTTTCCGTGTTTGTGAAGTACTTGGTGTCATGACCCATAACAATAAGCGACAGCGACCAACCAAAAATCGGGGCCACCCGGACCCTCAAAGCCTCAAGCTTCTGGTCTTTTTGCCAGTCCAGCAGACAGTCAATGCCGCGGCCTGCGTTTGGCACACATGCCGCAACTGCCCGCGAGTAATCTAGAAGACCTAGGTCCCCCAGTAGTGCCCTTTCTCACCCTTTCTTGGGGAGGGTTCCCCTAGTAAAATAGACTACAGAAAAAGATCGGGCACCCTTATTCTAACCTCTCTGCTGGAGGACCTAGATTATAAAAAACGCACATCGACGAAAAGCTCGCTGAGAAGGCCGAGAAAACGCAGAGACAACCAGAACCCCATTTGAGCAGCATTTTTTCTCAGATGATTGATTTAGCTTCGTGGGGAACTCCCAAAGGTCCGCGAAGACACTTGTGTGATACAGGCGCAGCACTTTCGCAAGGTGATAGATAGAGAGATAAAAACCGGGAGATAGCTAGATTTATACAAAGTTAGATAGATTCGTTAGTTAGAGAGATATAGATAGACAAATAAAGGGGATAGATAGATAGATGCCAATATCGAAAGTACATGGTTAGTTAAATAGATGGATAGATTGATGAAAGGGGAGATAGATAAGAGCGGTAGATAGATAGATAGATAGATAGATAGAGAGATAGATGGATTGATAGAGTTTAGATAGAGAACAATAGCTAGAGAGATAGAGGGAGAGAGGGAGAGATAGGTAGATAGATGGATAAGAAGGGAATAGAGAGAAAGATAGAGAGATAGATAACGAGATAGACAGGTAGACAGGGAGATACGAGCCCTCATCCATGGCGCGCAGGCTGCGCTTCTGCACTCCGTCAGAGTGCGGTACGGCAAGCAGCAGGCGGGTCGAGCCTCTGATTTGGCGCGGACGGGGGCGTTTGAGGGTCTTTGAAAGGAAAGGAGAGACCACCAGTTGGAGGTGTTGGGGGGTAGTTGTTTTCCAACATTTTGAAGACAAGTTTGATTTGGGAGGGGGTAAAGTTGGAAAGTTGTTTTGAGGTTGGTTTTCAAGGGCAGTGAAAAGGAAAGACACCGTTTCTTTGGGGGGTTTCCCAGTTGGAATATTCCCAAATCCCCACATGATTGCCGCTCGCCTGCGCCGGTCCGCCCGCCCGCCTGTCTGCAGTCGTTTATATATTTGTTTTTGTGTTTCGCCTGCTTGTTTGTTGAGTGGGTCAGTCGGTAGGTCGGTAGGTCGTTGCGCGTTTGTGCCCAGAGTTTCAAATCTTGCAGAAGCCCAGGCCCCTCCAGCTTGATGGGTGAAAGCTGAGAAAAGGCAAGCCACAAGATCGTTACCCGCCAAAGCGGTTTTCCTGGACACCATTTGAGTGGCAACCAAACGGTTTTGGTTGCTTTTTCGGGGCCATCCTCTCAAGTGAGATCAGGATTATGGGATTGGCCATCGCTCTTGTTTCTTCTTTTTGTTTTTTTCCGTAGCCGAATTACATTCGCAAATCGACCAGATCTGACATGTGGGGTTTTCCATGTTGATCCAGCCATGCAGCGCCTTTAGGGATTGAATTCCCTTTAACCCACTTAAGTCAAACTTACCCCCATCTTTTTGTTTATGGTATTTTGTGAAAAACCTGGGTTTCCATGGTAAATACATCCTTTTCTAGTTGAGGGTCGACACCATACCCTAAAAAAGATGGTATTTGGAGTAGGGGGTGTACAGCCCGGTGTCAAGGTTCCAAAAGGCGATCACCTGTTTTTTTGCAGGTCCGCTCCGCGTCAGTCTGGTGCTGGATTCGAGGTGAAGCCCAACACCCGAAATGGCAGATCTAAAGTGAGTTGTTGGTTTTAAGTGAGGTGCTGGTGGAAATGTACCCCCGACTCCAAATGCCCACGTTTTTTTTAAGGTTTTTGTTGAACAACCTGGGTTTTGATGGTAAATACCTCCTTTTAGTAGAGGGTCGACATCATATTTTAAAAAATGAAGGTTTTGGGTGTAACGGGTATAGAGAACTGTTTGTTTGCCCGCTTCCCGATACCGAGCTTCGCATCCCACCTCTTGGCAGTGCCTGGAGTCTCCGAAGTGGACCCAACCAAATGGTTGGCCTACCCAGACTTGGATCATGACCCACCCCTGTGAAGGGGGGGGGGGAGTTTTTTTTTTTTTTTTTTTTTTTTTTTTTTTTTTTCCGTATTTCACCTTTCTTTTTGCCCTCAAAAGGACATTCTCTCTGTATGTCTCGCCTTTGTTGCCCAGTGGTCCCCTTTTTCCTATTGTTTTTTGTAAGGGAGTCGCTGTCCCACTTCTCTACTGGTTTTGGGGTGGATGGTTTTGTGGGCGCCAGGTCTACACTCGTGTGGCGAGAATACTGATTGCAGTGAATCCCTTCCAGAATCTGCTGCTGCCTCAGCCGCCCTTTGCAGCTCAAAAAAAGGGAACCAGAAGTTTGACATGTGCTAATTTATTTGAGGCCTGCAAGATGCGCTAGATTTTTTTGCCCGACTAAAATAATGGCAAGGACCCACATTGGAAGATGAAACTCCCGAAGGCGAAATCACGGTGGATATTTTTGTTACCCCCTTGGTTTTAATGGTGGTAGCTGAAACCCAGGCAATGGGTGTGCCTTTCTTGGGTACGTCTTGGTTTTGAAAGGAACGAGTCCTGAATCCTGACCTGCGAACTCAATGGGGGTTACCCAACAGGGGTCACAAGCCCATTTTCAAGTGTCAAATTCGGGGGACTGTATTCTCCACCGCCTAGGACCCCCTTGGTTGTTTTTAGCCCCCCCCCCGTTTGGTTTTACGGGGACGCGACAAGGAAACTGACGGCAATTCATTCTGGGGTCAGGGATTTGGGTCCCTGACTTGTGGATGTGTTTATTTATGGGATTTTAAAGGAAGCCGGCAAGAAGTTCAACCGGGCCCGGCTTTTTTTTTGAAAGGCGCTCACTCACGTGGCCCGTTTTTTTCTTTTTTTCTTTTTTGCGTGTGTTTCTTCTGTTGAAGTTGTTCTGAAGAAAAAAACCAAGAGGAAAAGCTTGATAAGATAGAATATGTACGTGCGTTGGTGTGTTGTTTGTCCTTTCGCAGGGCCCAATTGTTCCACCCTTGTACTCACTCCCTGAGTTCATGAACTTTAAACTGTTTGGGGTGTGGACCATTTTAGTGGTACAGAAACAGTTTGGACTTTTTTTGGGCCATCCACTCAGCCAGTGAGTGTAACATGGTTGTTTGACCCTGATGAACCCTGAACTTCTTTTAAAGGAGGCAGGAGGGGAGGCCTGTTGGCCAGGGTATTGCGCATCTTTCTAAGCCACACCACCCCATTCTGAAGAGCTAGCCCAATTATCCCCCAAAATGGATGCAACAACAATTGCCATCAAAGCAGTCCACCCAAGCAAGGCTAAAACTCAACAATTCCAATTCTCTCCCTTTGCCGACTCCCAGCAGCCCACCAGGCCTCTCCCAAGCAGGGGCGGTCAGCCTTGCCCTTCTTGTTTTGCCCACATCCATGTCATGAATCATTGCCAAGGCGACACTGACAAACATACAGCCCGTGGCTTCACGGCAAGCATTGAAGCATCCTCCTGATGGCACCGCGGGCCCCTCATCAGCCAACCCACCAAAGTGGTGCCCGCGATCCAATTTTCCACAAGCTTCCAATTCACTTCCTGATTCTTTCAATGGGGACCCACGCAGCAGCCCACACAGCAGTTGTCATCACTTTCGGGAGGAAAGACCGGAAATCCTAGAAAATTGGATGCTTGGAAAGAATGGGTTTTAACCGAAAATATGGCCTCATACAATACTTCCCCATTCTTTCTGGTTTTCCAATTTTCACCCAAAACAGATGCAAAAGCGAAAAAAATAACAACAGGGACACACTGATCTTTGATCGAAAGAACGATGCTGGGGGACAGAATGATGGGGTGGGGAAAGAAGGGAAATGATGATGGTTGTTGGGAAAGAACGATGGTTGGGGAAAGAACGATGGTTGGGGAAAGAACGATGGCCCTGGGGAAAGAACGATGGTTGTAGGGAAAGAACGATGCCCCTGAAAACAGAACGCTGCCAGTAGATCGATGGCCTGCAGCGGCATGACTTTGGCAGGTCAGGGGAAGGGGTTGTTTAGTCTATTGGCCCTACCCCTAGCCCGCAGGACAACTTTCTGCATGCGTCAGTGCTCGCTGCAGAAAAAATCAAAAACTGAGCCGAAACCGTCTGGAAAGACCGATCGTTGCACTGAGTGCGCGTGTGACGAAAGAATGGGGAATCAACCCTTAGAATCTTACCGACCCCCAGGTTCACATATGAACCCCCCCCCCCCGCCGCAAACAATCGACGGGCGAAACCGATTCCCGGGATCCCTTGGCTTGGACTAGCAACACTTGAGCCACGTGCTCAAAACCGAAAACCGGGAAAACCGATGATCCGGTTAAGGGACAATCCCCTTGCCACAAATTGCGGAGATCCGCCTTCTGAAAATTCTTGAAGCATGGTTCTGGGTCGACCATTTTAATATCGGGTTTTGAGTGTGACTAACTTCCTTCACTGTTCTTGGATCAACTTGGGCCCGAAAGAATTACCAACTTAAACATGGGATTTTGCACCCCAAGAGTATGGTGGGTGAACTCCAACTCTTTTCTTTAAGGCTAGTCCGAGGGGCCAAGTGTTTGGTTCTGTCGGGGAAGTCACCCGTCCGACACCTCGAGTTCATTCGAATGCCCCGCGGCTCGCTCGCGGAGTCGAGTCGAGCGAGACTCGAGGCCAATCTACGGCGCCAGCTACCTGGAAAG
>CAUJNA010000003.1:665407-735407 GCA_963377175.1 Effrenium voratum
GGGTTGATCAAAAGGTTTCTTGCGTGAGAGGACAAAAGGGGCAAAACCACAAACAAAAATGATATGTCAACCACGACATGGAAAAATACACCGCTTCGTTTGGGGGCCGAAGGGAATAGATCAACCCCATTTTTCAGCGGAAGTTATGTAAGCAGCTACTACTAGGAGTTCTGTCCTGGCCCGGAGTCTCCGGGTCCGACCCGAATCAAACATGGCTGGACATGACCAACACCCTCCCTCCCACGTTGCCATGGCACACCTGGGAGATTGCCAGAACAACAGCTGTTGTTTTTTGGAGGGACCGTTTTTTTTTTGTGGGGTTCCATGTTGGGAGAGAGCAATAATGCTTACTTACCTCTTAAAAACACAACTTTTCGACTTTTTGGGTAACATGGGCTATATGTCTGTAAAAGATGATAACTTCCCCAGGGCTTGGAGTTTTAAGGGGTAAGCTTATTCTCACTCGAGCAAGCATGGGCGTTCGATTTCTTCTTGGTCCACTCGATCGGCTTGAGTCCACCCACCGATTTTTTTTGGGGTAAGGAGACAGCAGGACCCAAGTCAGGACCTTGCGGGTGGGAAGTGGCGACCCAACTCTGGGACCCGTGGAACGGGACCCACTCTTGGATCATATGTCTTTGGGGTTTTTAGTCGGTGCGTTCATGTTTATTCGTTTTGGGGCCAAAAGCGGACTCTTTTGTTTTGTTGCCAGCCCAGGCCAAGGGTAAAGTGAAAGAACAAGTTGTTTTAGACTAAGGTCGCTGCTATGAAGCAGTGATTCCCCTCTATTTGCGCCATTTTCTTCTTTTGGTCTCAGGGAATGAATTGGAATGCCTCCGAAAACCGCCATGTCTGGTTTCCTTTCAGGGAATCTTCCGGTTCATTCCCACGAGCCCGGTGGTTCCCCACTGGTCGCAAGTTTGGGGGTGATGAACAGTTTTCATAAGGCCTTGTTTTTTTATATATTTCGGGTGCATCACCAACCCCAAACAATCCGGTTCTTGTTTTGGGGGGGCCAACCAACCAACCAACAGCAAGTTTTCGGGTGCCCGTTTTTCTTTTCAAGAACCGGGTGCGCCAAAGCTTAGTGGACCATTCCCTCAAGTTTTGTCCCAAGAACTAGCTCATGGACTTGAGACTTTTTAAAATTGGACCACGCTTCCCCCACTCCAAATACCCGGCCTTTTTTAGTTGGTATGATTTGCCGACCCTCTACTAAAAAGGGATCGGTTTTTGCCATGGAAACACAGGTTTTCAAAAAAATACCCTGGATAAAGTGGGTATTTGGAGTAGGGGGTACTGGCGTACAAGGCGTTTGATTTCTTGTTTTGGGCCGGGCTCAGCGAAGAAGGACTTTGCAAATGCTCCCTAATCCAAAATACCCAGGTCTTTCAGTGTAAATACCTCACAAAGTGAGGGACCATCCACTCAGGAAGTGACTTGAAGGGAACGTCCAGAAACCGGAAGCTCCGCAAACCGCGTTCTGATGCCGGCCTCCGTCCCGAGCGGAAGCCGCCGATGTGTGGATGGGGCCAACCCCCCCTTGTTTCACAGGATACTCTTGTTGGAAACACGTTAAAACGGTGTTCCACGGCAAACACCGATCCCTTTTTTAGAGGGCCGACATGACACCCCAAAAAAACGTGTATTTGGAGTAGGGGGCCCTCTGAGCTTCCATCCATTGGTGCTTCCCAGCCATCTGGTTCTAGTTCTAGAGGTTTGTAGTGGTTCTTAGTTGGTTGAATGCGGGTTTTCCACTTGACCCGTGAACAGATATGCTTGTTAGCAGGAGATCTGAGGACAGCGTTGGAGGGAATTGTATGTAGTGTGTCCATTTTTTTAGTTTTTCTGGTGGGGCCAAGTTGTTAGGCCCTTGAAAATCCGACCTCGTGTCTATTCCCAATCCACATGGAAGTTGGGTTCGCCTTTTCTTGAGGGCACAAGTGTTTTGGAGGTTTTCAAGGAGAAGCCCACCGTTTTGAGGGGTCCAACCTAAGAAAGACCCTCGAGAACCTGAGGCGTTTTTTTAGGGCCCTATAGTGGTGTTGAAACAGTTTACTGTATCATTCGCATGTCATATGAGTTACGATTGCGTTGGACCCCCAAACTTAGACATGGGTTATTGCCCCAAAATTCTGGTCGGTGCATCCCCTTTTTTAAGGGTAGCTGTTGGGTCCAGGTATTTGTTTTTCCTGATAGCCCGCAGTTAGGGAATGCCTGGGGAGGGGAGGTGTGGTTCAGAATGGGGGTCCCTTACGCGGAACCCTAAGGCTCTCAAATACCCACTTTTTGGGGACCTGTTGTTGTAATTGTCACCACGTCAAGGATGATTGGGGAGGTGTTTCATTTCAATCCTTGGAGCCGAGCAATAGAAGCGTGAAGACATCAAATCAAGCGCTATGAGTCCGTGTGCCCATCCATTTAAACCATGTGTTTTCCCAATATGAACCTTCCCCTCCATTTTAAGACAGCCTCTCATCTATCTTTAGTTTCCTTTGAATCCATCCAAAAGAGACCTTATTGGATGGATTCGGATGAAACCCCGCAAGGAAACCGTCCACTAACATGTCGGGTCTTTGGTGTGACCAAATTACCGCTAGGAGCCTTTTGGAAGGTTCCATTAAATCTACAAAAGGTGATTTTTCCCATGTGGCCTTCAGCATAGTCAGCGGTCGACTAAATTAAACCTACAAAAGGTGAGCGATCCATTGATCGACCTTTTTCGAAATTAGTAAGTGATTTGCCACCCTGAGCTACGACCCACTAAACAGGGTTAATCCGCTGAACGGGGGCACCTATAAGCGTGTTGTGTTTTCACCCAGGTTACCAACATGAGTCAGCCGGACACCCAAGTAAGGGGCTAAACTGTTTCCATTTGGAGACATACTGCACACGGTGGATGGACGAAATCCTGCACCACCTAAGAAATGCAGTGATTGGTATTCCCCTGGAAATACCCACCAACAACGGTTTCCCATAGTTTCTCAGCGGCGGGAACGGATTTTGTCCACCCCCTACTCCAAATACCCACTGTTTCTCGGGTATTCTTTAAAAAAACCTGCGTTTCCATGGTAAATACCGATCCCTTTTTAGTAGAGGGTCGACAATCATACCCTTAGAACATGATTGTATTTTCGGAGTAGGGGGCAGGTCTGGAAACCATTGTTTGTTGGTATTTACATTGGAAGCATCATTCCAGGGTGTCTTAGGCAGTGCGAACGGATTTCGCAGCCATCCACCGTATCCTTGTTTCGGTTTTCTCCGCGCGGCCTTTCTTTTCTCGTGCCCAGATACTCGGTGGGCCTGGATGCTGTGAGTGGCCTGAGAAGACACTTGGCCACACAGGGCTCCTTAAAAGATACATGGCTGTGGGTCAAAAATAGGTACCCAAAATAGGTTGCCCTGGTAAGTGGCAACATGGACCAAAACGTGCCCCTGCTGGTTTAATTTTGACCCACACCCATGGCTGTGGGTCAAAACCAATGGTACCATTTCGGGATAGGTGCACCACCCATTTTCGTCTATTTTAGTGGGGATGAGGGGGACGGGGTTTTGACCCATGGCCACATGGCTTTTTCCGCCAAACTAAAGTTGGAAACCACCATTTACAAGGCAATGTTCAGGTGTATAATGTAAGGATCCCTGAACTGCTTCGGCCGGGGTCTCCCAAGATATTTTGCTAGGTCCCCCGACTAGGTGCCCTTCTCACCCTTTTTTGGTTGTTTTGGGTTGCCCTACTAAACTACCTGGAAACCCATATGTGACGTTTTTTTTCTGTCCATACGGCTTGGGCCACAAAAAAATGACCATACGGTTATTTACGGCTTTTTGTCAACAATTTGTTGAAAAAATACGGGTTGCATACGGCCAAATACGGCCACCGGCCAGCAAAAAATGGCCATACGGGAAAAATGATCCAAATACGGGTTCCGTCCAAAAAAAAACGGCCATACGGCTTTCCAGGTAGACTACAGAAAAAAGGTACCCTTATTCTAACCTGTCTACTGGAGGACCGAGTATTTTATGTCTCAAGGTTGACCCTGGGATTCAGTTACCACCATTAACACCATGGTTGAGTTTACATAACCACCATTGTTTACCTAAGAATTGTCATCATCTGAATTAGGTCAACCTTTTAACCCCAGTTTATTAATAGTGGGTGTTCGGTGTGCAACTGGCTTTAGTGGGAATTAGATCACTTTTGGAGGGGCCAACAACCACCCCCTATTTATAAACCGGGGTTGATGAATAGGGGGTTAACATTAAGGTTGACCTATTTGTGGGCCAGCATCTGAAAGCAGTCTCTTCGGTGTAGAGACTTTGTGTGCTGTGGCTATAATGGTGGTACATTCTAATATATACACGTATATGTATAGAATCCGGGCTTTCTAGATCCCGACTGCAAATTTCGATTCCATTCATTTTTGTCTCAAACACCGGGTTTCCCTCAAGTTTTGCCTTTCAACCAGGCCTAAAGCTCACTCCCTGAGTTGAGCTTTAAACTTTGGGGGTTTGGACCAGTTTAGACTTTTTTTTGGCTTTTTTGGGCTCTTTTTGGGCTTTGTAAGCAGAAAGTTTGGACTTTTTTGGGCCATCCACTCAGCCAGTGAGTAAAGATGCCATCTCCAACGAGACTCCTTCATTTGGATGGACGCTGCAGCTTGGGCGGAAGCGACGGGACTTGGGGACTCTGACGAGCGAGCGTTGCCGAGGAGGGGACGGGAAGAACCAGGCTGGACGTGTTGCCTGTTGGTGGGAAGCGGTTTTAGAGAGAGAGGGAGGGGGAGAGAGAGAGGGGGAGAGGGGGAGAGGGAGAGAGGGGGAGAGGGAGAAAGTGAAAGACACAACAATTTGAACGCGAAAGAGAGAGAGAGAGAGAGAAAGAGAGAGAAAGAGAGAGAGAGAGAGGGAAAGAGAGAGAGAGAGAGGGAGAGACAGTACAAAGTGAAAACAAAGAGGGTTTTGTCCACATCCATTGAGGGCACTCGTTTTCACAAAAACAAATCCCATCGTTTCCTTGGTGAAACGGAAGACACTGTCAGGGAGAACCACCTCATAAGTCCGAGTTGGGGGGTGGGAACGAGAGAGAGAAAGCGAGAGAGAGGAGGGGACTGAGACCTTGTGCAAATGCCAGCCGGTGGGTGTACAAGGCGAAGTGATCTAGCCAACATGTTGGTTTAAAGGTTTGACGTTTGGATTGCTATGAGGTTGGATCTTTAGACCGAAACGATTTTGGGGAAATCAAGGGTGTTCGATTGAACCCGCAAAAAGTCTCAACTTTCGCAGACGGGTCCGCAACCAAGAAGTGTGGACTTCATTTGGCTATGACTTTCAGGTTCGTGGACGTGGCTCCCACCTAAACGACACCCAAAGGGTCCGGGAACCTTTCAAGCTCACACCGTGCCCCCCTTTTTTGGGGGAGGGTTCCCCTTCTAAAATAGACTACAGAAAAAAAGGTTCCCTTATTCTAACCTCTCCACTGGAGGTCCTAGTTTAGAGTTCACACCCATTGACCGTTTCCCTCTTGGAAGGAGTTCAGTTCGGCTGCATCAACAGCTCTTGTGGCAAGAACATCGGGCTAAGCTTTCTTCTTCAATTAACAAACATTAAACCTTTTTTTTTCGTACCTGGAGTCTCTATGACCCTTAAACAATGTTTGTCATCTACACACAAATACGGTGCCACGACGCCATGTTTCAGGGTAATGCAGACTTCGGGTAGATTTCTTCAGCATTTTTGGGTAAAAATGAAAGCAATGTTCGACCGTTTCTGGCGAGGCATGTGAGCAGGTCGGTGAAGGTTTGCTTTGTTTGTTTTATTTTTAACTGGACGGTGTTCATGCGTTCAGGTAACCCTGACTTGGTGGTTTGCATTGGTTGAGCATTTAAACCTTTGGCTTGTGAAGCCGGTAAATGGGAAGCTGCTTCTTAAGCACCAAACCATTAGAGGGAAGTTCACACATTACTACAATAATGGGGGCGTAGGAGGGTGGCCCAAATAAGGCCTTAAGGCTCAAGGGCTGAAAAAGCTGAAGCGCAAGATTGTGTACAGGTGAAGCTGAGTTGTTCTCTCGCCACCAATTTAGGGGGCAAAACAACAGGGGGACGCCACTTCGCATTCCCCTTAGGCCAGCCACTGAGCCTTGCAAAGGGTGGTTCCTGTAGGCGTTTTCAAATTTCTCGGTCGTTCCCAGCCATCCGGTTCCTGAGCTTGTTTTTGAGCCGTTTTGTTGGTTTAGTGGTAGTTTCCCCGAAACCACTCCAAGTGTTCGACTTTTAGCAGGGCATCTGGGAACAGCCCAGTACTGTTACCCACATGGTTGTTGCTGGGAAACATGTTACATCTTTGCTTATTGTGGTTTAGCGGGAAACCCAACCACCGAACCGCTAAAACAATGAATTTTTGCTCCCCTTCCAACGTCAACCAAGCCCATACCGGAAAGATGAGATCACGCATGGACCAAACCGATTTTGTTTCCGATGCCAGAACCTCCAAGAGTGCAAAATGAGACCCTGAAGGAACTTGGGGCGTAGTATATTGCAAGTTGTGCCAGACTGACTGTCAGCTTACCGTGGTCCCACTTGTTTTTTTGCAAATTCATAAGCTACTTTCTCCTCCAGTTTACGGATTGTTTTGGGGGGGTTGGACCATTGTGGTGGTAAAGAAACAGTTCCTTAACTTCTCCGGCGAATCCACTCGATCGGAAGTGAGACTGGGGGGCATGCATGCCCCCTGGGCCGAAGCGACCGCGAACGGGTCTGCCGTTTGAGTCGAAGCAACTGTGAGGCTGTGCTGATCAGCGGCGAGTCGGGCGCAGGCGGGGAGTCTTTTTTTACTGCGCGTGCTTCCAGTAGGTAAGGGGAAATGTGCAATGTTGGGTGGGTGGGTGGGCGGGCGGGTGGGTGGGTGGCTGGGTGGGTGGGTGGCTGGCTGGCTGGCTGGCTGGCTGGCTGGCTGGCTGGCTGGCTGGCTGGGTGGGTGGGTGGGTGGGGATGTGGGTCTGCGTGTGCGTGTGCGGGGTAAAGTGACTGAACAGACGCGCAATTTAGATGGATATGACTGGCATGTCTTTGTTTTCAGAGACACCGAACAGGTGATCCTCCGATTCTGTCCTGAGTTCTTTTTCGGATAGGAATCCTCGGAGCAAGCCCAGTGGTTCCCAGTCAAGCCCAGTGGATCGATCTTCCTCTTGGTTTTATATGGGCTGGCTTGCCGCCCCGAACGGTTTCCCTCACAAAACCAGGCAAAACTATGCGCTGGGCAAGGTTGCGATTTTGAGATCTCGTTTGATTTGTTGCACCATTTGGAAGTGTGACCACAATCAACAACAACCCCTTAAACTACCCTGAAGAAATTCTTTGCACGCCCGCACTGTTGGGTGGTTTGTTGGCCCCTTTTTAAGTTGGTAGTTTGTGCGCAGATCTCCCAGGGAGTCCAAAGGCCTGAGTTACGGAGGCCGTTTAAACACGGGTTGGTTTTTTAACGGCCTTTTGTACGGGGTGTTTACATCCTTTTTACGGGCTTTGTACGGCCTTTTTTACGGGGTGTTTACGGCCGTTGACCAAAGGCGTAAGTCACGGCCGAGGAAGCTCTGGGTCTATTTGTCTTTTTTCGGCTTAGAAGCGGGGAGTAGAACCGAGATGGTGATCTCCGAATGGTTTTCTTTCCGCTTTTGGAGCCTGGGAGGCCCGAGAGAAATGTGATTCGGTGTCTCAAGTCGAGGAGACTTGAGGTGCAGGGTTCCCAAAGCCCCCAAGAAAAGAATGGCAACCAAGGCGACCCAGAGCTTCCTCGGCCGTAACTTGGGCCTTTTGTCAACGGCCTTTTAGACACCCCGGAAAAAGGCAACGTAAAAAATCCAACCCGTGTTTAAACAGCCTCCGTAACTCAGGCCTTTGGACTCCCTGGGAGACCCAATTTGGATGAAACTCCTGAAGGCTACCCCCTGCTCCAAAGACCCACTTTTTCCAGTGTATTTTTTGGAAAACCTGGGGTTTTCAAGGTAAATACCACTTTTTTTAGTAGAGGGTCGACAAATGATACCAACCAACAAATGGCCGGGTCTTGGGTGGTTACGGGGTAGATACTGGTGGTGACCTACGAACCCAACCTTTGCTTAAGAAGGTGGTAGCTGAATCCAAGGGTTGAGTCTTCGATTCGATTTGTGTTTTCCGGACCCATTCAATCCTGTGTAGCCGCTAGGGGCGGGAACCACCCGATATACGAACCAACAGGCAAGTAGATGGAAGGGTTACCTACTATAGGGTATATGGGCTGGGATCTACGGTTGTTAACCTCGGAGAAACAAAACACTTGCAACGTGATCTGGAAAATGTCACCTCCCGAAAAAAGCGGAGTTTGTCACCGCGCGTCTTCGCACTCGATCGGCTCCGGATCCCTTCGGAAGGCTGAATCGCAGGATCGATCCCAGTTGATCTTTGCTCGGAGATTGTTCCCCATGCTAAAAGCTGCCGTTTTGGTTTCGTTGGGAAATTCGGGGCAGCGCATCAAGCTCTTGGTGGCTCCCAGCCATCCGGTTCCTTAGCTTTTCAGGCTTTTAGTGTTTAGTGGTAGTTTCCATTTTTGTTGCCACTAAAAGTTAGTCACTTTTACCAGGGGATCTGAAAACGGGCAGCCCAGCGCCTTTGTTTCCTTCCCCAGCGGCTTGAGTGGGTGATTTTTTCCTGGGGCTTTCAAGGAAGACCCGACCCCTTGGGGTTCTCAAAGCTAGGTGGTTTGAAGGCCCGAAATCAATCGGGAGCCTCTGGGTCGTCAGGAAAGACCGAATCCACGAAGCTGGTGCTGTCCTTTATCTCGGAGGCTCGATCTGAACATAGCCACGTGCTCAAAACCGATTCGGGTAGATGAAGGTTAGGGACAATCCCAACCACAAATAGCTGCGGATATCCGCCTTCTTAATTCTTTACATGGTTCCAACCATTCTAATACCGGGTGTTGATTGTGACTCATTTGCTGAAATGCATATTTCTTTGATGTCCTCCGTTCGAGTATGTTTTAGCCCCACAAGAATTCTGAGGGCTCCATTTGCTTGTGATTTCCTTGTATTTCCCCGTGGTTTTAAAGGGAGTCGATTCCCTATATACTGGACTTTTCGCCCGCTGGGCGAAAGAGCAAACGGAAGTGCTTGTTGGAAGTGTGCAAGTCGGAAGCGCTTGGGCTCTGGCGCTTTTGAGGAAACGAGAAAACGAAGCGAAGCATCACTGTTCTTGGATCAAGTTTCTTCTTTTGGTTCATTCTTGGCAAGGTGCAAAAAGCAAGGTGGGTGTGGCTCAAAATTAAACAGGAGGGGTTGCGCAGGTTTTGGTCCATGTCTCCACTTACCGATCGGGCAAGCCATTTTGGAATTCCACAGCAAGGTGGTTTTGCAAGCCCATAGGGTTGTGAAGTCACCAAGTCCCCTGCTACAACTCCTGCGGCTCGGGTTGGTCTTGGACTTTGATCTACCAAGAATGCAGGTTCTTTGACCCTCTTTTTTCAGAGGGTCATAGAGACTGGTAGGCCCAGAAAGGTTAGCTCAAAGGGTTTGGTTGCAGAAAATCTACAGGAAATAGCCCCCAAAGTAAGCTGTTTTCCTGTAAAATTTCCTGTAACCCAACCCTTTGATTAGCCTGTTCTTCCTCTCTGGGCAACTCAGGGAAGGGCCTTTCTGCTTCTGCGTCCCCGCTACCTTGGCAAGGATGTGAACCCAAATCCCGGGACTTTTTGGTACGACCAGTGTACCCTCTACTCCAAATACCATCATTTTTAGGGTATCAGGTCGACCATTGGCGTCCAGCTTACGGTTGGCTTGCAGCTAAGTTCGTCCGCATTTCAGGTCACACACATGTAATATGCCGAACTCAGGGTGCATAGAACTGCTATGCCTCGTGTTTGTTTTACACTCTTGCAAACAGCCAGCCCTCACCCACAAACCAGGACAACATCTCGCAACCGAACTATCAGCTTTCTGCTCGGCTGCGAAGAACAAAGACCGAATTAGCGCACAGAATCTATGTCCTTTTTATAACACCCCCCCAATTGCCCAGTGGAGTTCGCTCTTTATTCATTTGTTTGGGGAAGTGTTTCCCTTTAGAGTTAGCCAACCAAAAAAGGGAGCCCTTTTTTCCCATCGTCACTGGGCATTTGAGACCCAGCATGTGCTAAGTCTAAAGTGTAGCTTGAGGTAAATGTTTTCCCCCCTACTCCAAATACCCACCTTTTTTAGGGTATCATGTGGACCCTCTACTAAAAAAGGGAAACATGTATTTTCCGTGGAAAACCGAAACCGGTTGTTAACAAATACCAACTGGAAAAAAGGCCTTATCGGTATTTGGAGGTTACAGGGTACCAGCTGTCAGCTTTTGGGGACCAAGGCTCGAAGACTGATGACGGGAACGCCGAAGGGGTCCCAGTCTGTTTTTAGGACCCCCCACCCAAAAAAATGGCGGCGCTGTGGATGGACGAAATCCATTTCACACCACCGTTCAGAAAGCCTAGAATGTTGATTCCCCTGTACATACTAACAAACAATGGTTTTCTAGGTTCCCCAGCAGTGCTCTTTTACCCTTTTTGGGGGGGGAGTTCCCCTGCTAAAATAGACTACAGAAAAGAGGGTACCCTTATGCTAACCTCTCTACAGGAGGACCTAGTGCGAACGGATTTTGTCCATTTCCAGCACGTCACATCTCCCAACTGGCGGGGGTGGGGAAATCGCCGCCCAGCCGCAGGCCTTGAGCGGCACGGACTCCGGCCCTGGCATTCAGGACGCGAGTTGAATTTTGGCCTAGGCCACATTTGAGCCACTCGCTCAGAACCCGGGTAATGTTGACCTAGGATTAATAAACCCGTCCCATTATTAGGGGGGTGTTCCCTCCAAAAGTGGTCTGAATCCCCACTAAAAGGGGACACCCCCATATTAATAAACAGGGGTGTGTTAATCCGGGGTCAACATTAGATGAAGGTTAGGAGCAGTCCCAACCACAAGTAGCTGCGGATATCCGCCTTTCTAATTCTCTACATAGTTCTGGGTGCACCATGTTTGTACCGGGTTTTGATTGTGACTCATTGGCCATGGGTCAAAAGCCCGTAACTGGGTGGTGAATTCACCTCCCCCCAAAATGGGATCCCATTGGTTTTGACCCACAGCCATTTCTTGACTTTGGGCAACGGATAACGGATCTTTAGACTTTAACTTGTTGGTCGAAATGAATGGTTTTTCCACTAAACCCAGAAAAAAGCAAACAAGAAAAACAACTTTTTTGCAGGGGGTCAACAGCAACACAGATCTTCATTTTTCCCAGAAATCCCGGCCCCTTAGCTTTTTAGATCCTTTTTGTGTTTAGTGTCCGAATTTCAGTCACTAAAAGTTGAAGGTTTAACGGGGGATCAGAAAACGGGCAGCAGGGCAGCCCAGGTTCAAGAGTTCGTTGATGGATTTTCCCTGTACTCACTCCCTGCGTTCATGGACTTTATACTTTTTGGGATTGGACTAGTTTGGTGGTAAACAAGAAGTTTGGACTTTTTGTTGGCCAATCAACTCAGGAAGCGAGTGTAAAAAGTCCAAAAAAAAAAAAGAAGCCACTAAGGCCTATTGGCTTAAGTAATAGATCCCAGAGCTTCCTCGGCCGTAACTTAGGCCTTTTTTTTAACGGCCGGTTTCAACACCCCGTAAAAAGGCCACGTAAAAAGGCCACGTAAAAAAGCCAGCCCGTGTTTCAACGGCCTCCGTAACTCAACGGCCTTTGGACTCCCTGGGTCCTAACAGCCATTCCGCTTACAAGGCCTTGGCTTCTATTGGGGGGCTGTTTCAAGGGGGGAACTCATGAAACGAAACCATCCTCAAGGTGTTCGCCAGTCTCCCTGACCCCAACAAGAAGGGAATCACCGCTGGTTTTGGCATCAGACTCGGAGACAGGCAGGGTTCCAAGTGCTCAGTGTCCAACGGGAGAGCCCAAACCTCGCTGCAATAGTCGCGCTACAACGCGTTACGCAAGAACATCGTTTGGTTTTCGAGTCGACTTGATTCGGAGCCTGAGCTCACTTGGAGATCTTGGAATCTCACGCCCGATCGAGTTCCGGAGTTCCGGGACTCGGACTTTGGTCACTGTTGGGGGTTGGACCATTTTAGGTAAATAAACAGTTTGGGTATTGTTTGGGCCAGTCCACTCAGGAAGTGAGGAATTCAGGGGGGCGAACGCGACCCCTAGAGATCTCCATGTTCCCTACTCTAAATACCAAAGCTTGTTTAGTTGGTATCATGTCAATCCTCTACTTACAAAAGGTTTTACCATTTTGATACCCTTTAAACAAGCATTTGGAGTAGGAGGTCCATTTATAACCCACGTCCCTTTTATAGAGAGATAAATGGAATTGCGTCCCGGACTTTCGCAAGGTCCCCAGCCCCCCCCCCCCTTCCCCTGAAGGTAGCGGGCCCGCCAGGATAGATTTTGCAGGTTCTTTGCTTCAGGTTCGGTTTCACAATTTCATTCGTTTCTGACATCGACTTGGCTCCAGGATCGTGCCCTTGGAGCCCTTTTTTGGTCGGGAGGGTTCCCCTAACTACAGAAAAAAGGGTACCCTTATTCTAACCTCTCTACTGGAGGACCTAGAGGGCTTCTGAAGAACTTCAAAGAGAGAGACAGAAAGTGATCAGACTGGGAGGATACTCGCAGCGAGGGACGATTCAAGACCCATGAAGGAAACATATATTGCATGAGTTTGTGGCCTAGTATTGGAACCCCACAGGAGTGGTTGAACGGTTGGGATCTTAAAAGGTATTAGAACGGGTGTCCCCTCCGGTTTACATGCCTTCGTGTCTCAGGTTCTCATTTGGAACTTGGAATGCACCCAGAAGAAGCTTCCTGCGCCATGAAGGTGAATGTTTACTTGCCCAGTGGAGATGGTTGCTCAATAGAAGTCTCACCGGCAACTCCCATCAGCGAGCTGAAGGCTTCAGCGCAGAAGCATTTCCAACGTCGCTTGAAGCTGATTGCGCAAGGCCGGCAGCTTGATTTGACGGCCACTGCGAGTGAGGCCGAGTTGCAAGATGGGGATGTCGTGGCTGCGATAGTCGAGATTGCCAAACTAGCTGCCACAGGCGCGGCCTTCGCTTGGCATGTCCATGGAGGCGAGGTTGTGACTTGGGGTTGTCCGTTCTCGGGCGGAGACACCTGGCTCAGCCAGGTGCAAAAGCAGCTGACGAACGTCCAGCAAATCCAAGCAACTGAGGCTGCTTTTGCTGCCATTCTCGAATCTGGGGCAGCTGTGACCTGGGGTAATCCAGCATACGGCGGAGACAGCCGCCATGTGCAAGAGCAGCTGAAAAGCGTCCAGTGCATCCAAGCAACTCGCAGCGCTTTTGCTGCCATTGTTGAATCTGGGGCTGTTGTGACCTGGGGTGATCCAGGGTATGGCGGTAACAGCAGCCAAGTGCAAGAGCTGCTGAGAAGCGTCCAGCACATCCAAGCAACTCAGCCGGGTTCTTTTGCTGCCATTCTTGAATCTGGGGCTGTTGTGACCTGGGGTTACCCAGCATTTGGTGGAGACAGCAGCCGGGTGCAAGAGCAGCTGAGAGATGTCCACCACATCCAAGCAAGTAACGGTGCTTTTGCTGCCATTCTTGAGTCTGGTGCTGTTGTGAGCTGGGGAGTTCCAGGAGACGGCGGAAACAGCAGCCAGGTACAAGAGCAGCTGAAGAACGTCAAGCACATCCAAGCAACCAGCAGAGCTTTTGCTGCCATTCTCGAATCTGGGGCTGTTGTGACCTGGGGTGATCCACGACTTGGCGGAGACAGCAGCCAGGTGCAAATGCAGCTGAGAAACGTGCAGCAAATCCAAGCAAGTAACGGTGCTTTTGCTGCCATTCTTGAATCTGCGGCTGTCGTAACCTGGGGTGATCCAGTGTTTGGCGGAGACAGCAGCCAGGTGCAGGAGCAGTTGAGGAACGTCCGGCGCATCCAAGCAACTGACAGTGCTTTTGCTGCCATTCTTGAATCTGGGGCTGTAGCGACCTGGGGTAGTCCAGCCCGGGGCGGAGACAGCAGCCAAGTGCAAGAGCAGCTGAAAAGCGTTCAGTGCATCCAAGCAACTCGCAGCGCTTTTGCTGCCATTGTTGAATCTGGGGCTGTTGTGACCTGGGGTGATCCAGGGTTTGGCGGAGACAGCAGTCAGGTGCAAGAGCAGCTCAGGAACGTCCAGCACGTCCAAGCAAATGCCAATGCTTTTGCTGCCATTCTGGACTCTGGGGCTGTTGTGACCTGGGGTTCTCTACCTGTTGGCAGAGACTTCAGCCTGGTGCAAGTGAGCTTGAGTGTTGGGCTGTTGTAGCGACGGCACACATTCGGGGTGCTTTTTTGCGTGCTGAAAGACGGAGAACGACAAGTGAAACTTTGTTTGATTTGGCATCCGAAGTGGCGGTTGCAGTTTGCCGTGGCTGAAACATGGTACCAAAAATGGCGCCTGGCTAAATGGAAACAACCAATTCCGGCGGTTGCCCTCGCTTTTCAATTTTGAGCCACGCAGTTCAGCTTTGGGGTGAGATGCGCAATGGCAGTGAGCAGTTTTCGCAGTGGGTTTAAGACCTCGGGCGCAAAAACTTGGCTCGGTGTGAATACGTTCAGATTCTGTGTCATACCTTAATATGACATAGCTTCGCATTGATTTCCCTTCCTCCCCCCCCCGGTAAAGAAACAAGCCGGGAAGAGATCTGGTGTTGAACAAATCGTAAACTATCTTGCAGTGACCTCTTCCCTACCCTAGCCCTGCCATGTCTACACTCCCTTACCTACCTCACCCCCTACACCTGGCCAAAGTTTGGCCTCAGATGTGCCAGCAATCATATGGCTGGCCACCTTCCTTTTGTTTGTTGGGAGGGGGGTACGCTACACTCCCATACGTTTAAGTCCACTGGACACAATAAACATAGGTCCAGTAATGATAGATTCCCTTGAAGACCAACAGGGGAAAATAGAATAGTCTTAAGCAAATGGACTATATTATGCGTGTTTTTCAATCACCCCCAGGATCAAAACTAGCTTTCATGTGGGCTTTGCTTTAAAATTGTGGAATTTGTACTCATGGCCCAACTTTCCCGTGGTTTTTTGTTTTTAGTTGCGAGATTCCGATTGAGTGGGCCCAAAGACCTCGCCCGACTGCTTGCAACCCAGCCTGGGTGAAAGAAACAACACAAAGGGTCAACACCTTTTTTTGGGGACCTACCTATAATTAAGTGGGTTACAACCCAGGTTACCAACAGCTTACTAAGTCAGCCGAACACGCAAGTAAGGACCCTTAAAAAGAAGTCACGCCCCAAGTCGTATTTTGTTTAGATGCCCAACCCATTTGTTTTAAACAAGTGTCATGGCGAGAGACTCCATGTGCCGCTTTTTTTCCAGGCGGTTCGGTTGGGTCCTTCACAGGGGGGATAGGGCGTGGATCACTCTGCTAATCAGCTTAGCTGGTGAGTGCCTCAGCTTGTTTGCCTTACATACCTGGCTGTGGGTCCAAAATAGGTGCCCGAAGTGGAACCCCGGTAACTTGGTGGCTCCCAGCCAGCCTTTTAGTGTTTAGTGGTGGTTTCCATTTAACCCTCTAAAAGTTAAACGTTTAGCGGGAGATCTGAGGGCAGCCCAGGCAAGTGGAAGCATGGACTAAAACCAGCAGTCTTTTGGTGGTTTAATTTTGGCCCATACCCACCTTACTTGCCGTACTTTCCCGTAGACCTAACCTACCGATTCCAGGTACCAAATTTACGTTCCTGCCTATCCACCTCACCTAGCTTTCTGTCCTGCCTACCTAACCAACTCAGCCAAACCCAACGTAAACCAACCGAACCTAGCTCCCCGCCCGCCTTTCCCGTCACAAATGCCTGCCTGGAGTCTCCATGACCCTGTAAAAATGAGGTCATGATCCCTTTATTTTGGGTAATGACCTCATTTTAAAGGGTCATGGAGACTCCAGGTACCTTTGTTTGCGAGAGGACAAGATCATGCAGACCAATCCGGTGCTTGAATCCTTCGGCAACGCCATGACCGTCCGGGATCTTGGATGGGCAGAAGCTGCCTCAAGCCTCCGTTCCGGTCGCCCAGCGTAACATGAGGGGTAATCCCTTTAAAGGGTCTATAGCCATTGTGGGTGTCCAAAACTATTTTGTATATTAGGGTGGGCTAAATATGAAACAGAATCAGAACGTCGCATTTTTCTGTCCCCAGATGCGGGCCAAGTTTGGGAGTGAAGGGCATGGGATACAAAGTTCCGGGGGACCAAGTCTACTTGTTCAATTTGAGTTTCGGTCGAAATGTCCAACATACTATGGTCCATCTGGGTGTGTATTTTTTTTTTGGGGGGGGGCCCGCAGAATGATCCAACATTCGGCGTTTTCTCCGTTTGGTTTATCAACCAAAAGTCTCCATGACCCTGTAAAAATGGGTGTATGACCCAATATTTTGGGTAATGACCCTATTTTGAGGTCATGGAGACTCCAGGTAGGCACTAATTTTGACTCATATTCCCCTTAAATAGTCCTTATACTTCATCCAACAACAAAAAACCGACACTCCCCCCGTGGAGTGACTCAGGCGGATGCCCAGTCAACTCACGCCTCGTTGTGGCTTCAAAAAAACAAATATCGCCTCGCTTTGCGACTCCATGCATTTGCTGAAATGAATATATATATATATATATATGTATATGTATATAGATATATAATACATATATATATATATAAACACCTGGGTTTTAGAGGGCTTCGATTTCACTACTTTCTTTTTTTTCTCCCGGGGGGCGAAAGAAAGCGCACACGGAAGCGGCAACCGAGAGAAGGACTCAGCAAAGCGTGCATGCATGGTCAAAGGAGCCGTTCCCTGGGGGTTTTCCTTGGGGCCCTTTCATCTACCTAGCCCTTGGGGTCCCCCAGCGATCCGTGCCCGACCTCTCACCCCTGTTTTGGTTGGGAGATTCGGTTCCCCTACCAAAATTTTGACTACAGCGACAAACATCGGGTACCAACTTATTCTAAGCTCCAAAACTGGAAGACCTAGTAGCCTACGATCCTGAAGAAGCAAGGAATGATGTTCATGTTTTTTTCCACGGAAATCCTGGCCATAGGCCATAAAGGTTTTGACCATGGCACTGTTCCCGTGCGAGAGGAGATGGACCCTCAAACCCACAAGATAGAATCTGGGTGGTATCCTGGGAGCCCAAGACCTATTTGAGGCCCTCCTTTGGGGTTCCTTGAGAACCCCTCATATTCCGGGTCCCTTTGGGTCTCCTAGGATTAAATCATGTTGAAGCTCTCCGTCCCAGTTTCAGAAGTTTGAACCGACGCGGAATTTCTGGAGGCGTATGGAGTTCTCTTTTTCAAAGTCGAGACTTGTTTCACTTGAAACCTCATTAGTCAAGGTGCTTGGGAGGTTGAAGGCTCTCATTTAGGGTCCAAGAACCTCCTACACATGCGGGGTTCGGTGTTTTGGTTGGGTCTTTAGATGTCTTTAGATTTTCATTTGGTCCATGTCTGCCCACTGCCTGAGTTGCTGAACTTAAAGGTTTTTGGGTTTGGACCCAAAGTGGTGGTTTGGTTTGGTTTGGAGGTGAAGGACACGTGGGTTTTGTCACCTCTTGGGTTTCCACCATTTTGTTGGTAAACAAACAGCTTCGTTACTTTTTTGGGCCAGTCCAGTCGGGAAGTGAGAACCATAGCCGGGTAAAATATTTCCATTACTTGGGTGTTCGGCTCGGATGGGTGACAAAGCCCAGTCTTAACCCTGATGGGTACCAGCTATCCACTAAATTGGCCGAACATGCAAGTGGGGTTAGTATAACAACCATTGTTTTAACTCAGGAGTGTCATCCAAATTGGGTCAACCGTTCTTTTACTGAATCCTAGGTCGTAGTTGGCTTTTTGGACCGAACAAAACCCCAATGGCTCGTTTTCGGGAATTCCGAAGGATATTCGCCAAAACTTCCGGAAGGGCCTCGCTCTTGGCTCGCTCTTGCCCAAAGCTTACCTTTTGACCCTTTGGTTTCCTATTTGGGTCCACGTTTATTCATGTTCTATGGCAAATCGTTTATTTCTGGGTCCTTTGTGCAACTTAGACGGGTTTCCTAAGAATTTTGCAACTCCAAGGCGATCAAGCACTGAGAGTTGCTTCTGCTAGTCATTGTGGAACGAGCAACGAAGGCCTAGCCCCGCCCCGCCTCAGAACGTATTACCATTGAACAAGCATCCTGATTACGCAAGTGAGGATATGATTTACTAGGTCCCCCCGTAGTGCCCTTTTGCCCGTTTTTTTCGGGAGGGTTCCCCTACGAAACTAGACTCACTAGACCACAGAAAAAAGGGTACCCTTTTTCTAACCTCCCTACTGGAGGACCTATAGTTTCTTGAGGGTCCAGGCACCCACTTTGAGGTTGGCGTAAAGTGCAAAGGACATGTTTTGCAATTTCTGGGGCTCCCAACTCCTGTCTTGGATTCCTGAACAATTTTATATTGACAAAAAAAAGTTTACAACAAACCACACAATCTTCAGATTTCTGCGCTACCCCTGTTTTTTTTGTGGGCTTCTTGCTTCGGCACCTGCCCCATCTTCGATTTTCTGTGTACCCCGTGTTTTTTTGGGCTAAGTGGTGACCAGTCTTCTCGTATAATTTTCGGTTTCGACGGTGTTTTTTGTTGGATTTGAACTCCTTGTTCTACTCTGGCTCTAAATACCTTTTTTTTTATCTAGGGTATTGTAAAGGGTCGGCATGATACCCTCAACAAAAAAGACTTTGGAGTAGCGGGTAGAGGTTTACTCACCGAACCGAGATGGGTTTCACAACTGGAACATGGTTGTTGTTGGGAAACATTTCTTCCATTTTTGCTTATTGTGGTTTAGTGGGTGAAATTCAAATCCACTCAACTCGCAAAATGTAAAAGTTTTTGCTCCCCTAACCCAACGTCAACCAAGGGAAGCCGGATCTTTGAGCTGGACGCTGGAGCCCAAACTCTGGCTGCATCTCTCGTCCGCATGAGGTCCGGAACAACAACTCCTCCCGTTTTGGGAAATGGCAGGGCACCCAGAGGTTTGGTCTGCCAATGAATCGAGTGCGCGTTGAAGCAATGAGAATCCAAACATCCAAACAGCCACCTGGACCCTCAAACCGCCAACCATTACTTTGGGTTGGAATAGCCCATGTTCGTTTGGGTCGTTTGAGGGTTGTTTGGCAAAGAACCAGTTTGAGCTCAGAGGTTCTTGAGCTCACTCGCAAGCGAATCGACCTGAGCTTTTGGTTTTGGCGAAAGCTGATCACCTTTCATTTCCAGGGATCCGCATCATGGCGCGGGAGTTTTTCCGTTTCGTGGCAACTGAGATCCGGATCCCCGGATCCGGGGCGCGGGAGACCCCCCCAGTCGTGGCAAATGAGATATCGCCCACGAAGCTGAAGCAACCCACCGGTTCGACTCCGGCTCCAAACCACCCAACAAAAGAAGCTGAGTGAACATGGTTGTTGTCGGGAAACAAATACTTTTTGTTTTTGCTTATTGGGGTTTAGTGGTTGAAATCCAAATCCACTCAACTGCTAAAATTTAAGAGTTGTTGCTCCCCTAACCCAACGTTAACCAAGTAAAAGGGCTTAAGAAAGGATGCCGCTTCCCCATCACCCTCCCTGCTCCCCCAGTTTGCGCGCGCCCTAGCGCTTCGACTCCAGTGCCAAAGGCTTCAAGCATGACGCTTTTTGTTGTGTGTGTGTCTTTTTCTCCTCCAAGTGGGACGACCCGCCAAAGATGTCACGCGGTTGTTGTGGTCGTTTTGGGTTTGGTCCATATTTCGCCCAAGACGTACGGCGTTCCATCCATTTGCTTCAGAACATTTATATTTCCCCTTGCTGGTTTTAAAGGGAATCGACCCTACTGGAAATAGTTTCTCATCTTTTCCAGCGGACCAAAAAGCAAATGGAGAGTTCCCTTTTTCAAAGTCGAGAGTTGTTTCCCTTGAAACCTCCTTCGTCCCTTGCTTGGGGGGTTTTCAGGCTCTCATGGGTCCAAGAGCCTCCCAGTTGCCCTGTGGTGCCCTTTTGTCCTTTTTGGGGAAGGGTTCCCCCTTTAGAGTCAAGCCAAAAAAAAGAGATGCCGATTCATATTTTTCCAGTCACTGGGCATCTGAGTTTCCTTGCCGAATTTCCGGTATACCAATGTCCCGTACGCTAAGCTCGTGCTGAGACGCCTTTTTCCAATGGTTACTGTGAAGGCTCCTTTTTAGGCTCCGAAAGAAGCTTTTCAGGCGCTCCTAGGCTTCGGTGTGGTTGAGTTTTTGCATGTCCGGGACACGGCGGAAGCAAGTTAGAACCTCCTAGGGTTCGGTGTTTTGGTCTTCAGATTTGGATTTGGTCCATGTTTGCTCAATCCCTAAGTTCCCGAGCTTTAAAGTTCTTTTGGGAAGACCCTAATTGGTGGTTTGGTTTGGAGGTTAGGGGTTACCTCCCCAATTTGGCTTTCAAAGGCGCGCTTTTTTCCCTTGGACTAGAATTGGGTTAACCTCCATTTGCCCATGGTATGGCTCATGTTTGGTGCATGCCAGTTTTCCAGGTTTTTTCAATTTAGGTCCAGGCGTGGTTTCCCCACTGCTACGAGGCAAGTCACTATAGTAGGTAACCCTTCGAGTTTCTTACCTCTATGTTTTACCATAGATGTTTTCCCCTTGTCAAGCCTACTATAGTGGCTTGACTGGAAGCACCGGGTTTAAAAAAAAACACTCTCACTCGCCGTCCACAGTTGGTCTTTTGGTTGCGAACACTGATCACCTTTGATTTTCAACACTCCACCCCACCCCTTCTCAACACCCTTTGGGCCAGTGAGAAAACCTGTTTTTTCCCCCACCAAAGCCCCCCCCCCCCACCCCAAGTCTCTACCCCAAGTCTCCACTTTGACCTCCGCTTCTCCGTTCTCCACCCCAACCCCACCCTCAACGGCCTTTGGACCCGGCCTCAAAACCGTTTTGGGATCCCATTTTGCGGTAGGTAGATAAATTCACCCATTTTAGAACCGATTTTAGTGGTTGGATTGGGACGTTCACCATAGCTAACCGATTTGGCTGTTGACCCACCCAGGTCCCTTGACCCCAAATGCTTTTGGACCCGCGCCCATTGTCCGATGTTCCACTTGGACCGGCCCGTTGTCTGCTTTTCAGCTTGGGCTTTCCAATTTATTCCGCCTTCCCCCCCCCCCCAACCCCACCCCCCCCGACCCCATCCCCTCACCCCACCCAGCCCCCCCAAGCCAATTCTGATTGGACCCCCAAAAAGTTATTCACTTTCTGCAGGAATCAACAGCAACCAAGATTCGGTCATCATTTTCAGCCCTTTTGACGGAGGTCTTCCCCAGAATCAGCTCCCCTTTCTTCTTTGCTTCTTTGGTTGGTCCCTTTTCCACTCACCAGGCGCAAAAAGATCTCATTTGCTGGGGTCCGATTTTTGCCTAGTCTACAGGACCAGCCGTTCAGGCCCCAAGGTTCAGACGTTTCTCTGGAGTATGGGGCGACGGATCTTTAGGCAGGGCTCCTTAAAAGATGTGACCATTTTGCCTTTCCACTTGAAACATGTGGCTTTTTCTTTCCACCAAAATAAAGTTGGGTTTTCCACCTTTTACAAGTTGCCATGTTCAGGTGTAGAATGCATCCGGATCCCTGGTTAGACTTTAACTTTTTAAATCAAGCAGGGTTTTGTCATTAAACCTGCACAAAGTTTGAAATACTTTTTTTTTGGACGTTTTTTTTTGCAGAGGCGCGACAGCCAGCGAGTTCTAAGCTCCAAAACTGCACCGATTTCTCAATCCCTAGGCTTCAGATGACGGTCTCCGCCTCCTTGGCCATTGAGAGCTGCACCGCCGGGGGCTCGGAGCGAAGCGCGAGAAACGCTTCGCGGGAAAAAGCTGCGGCGGAAGCTCCTGAACAGATCTCCATTTTGCCTTTCCATTTGAATCATGCGGCTTTTTCTTTCCACCAAAATAAAGTTGGGGTTTCCACCAGACAACAAATTGCAATGTTCAGGTGAATAATGCATCCGGACCCCTGCGGAAGCTGCGCGACTCGAATCCGATTGGAAGCTGAAGGGACCCGAGTTCAATATGGGGTCTAGGACAAGTCTAGTACAAGGAGGACAAGTCCACTTCTAGGCGCGTATTTGACATGTACTTCGTGTACTATACTTAGTGCTGCCATCCATGTCCAGACTTGTTGTTAGTTGTTTTTTCGTTGTGTTGTTGCTTGTTTTTGGTTGTGTTTCGTTGGTTTAGTGGTAGCTTCCGCGCCACTCAACGTATTCGACTTTTTGCATGTTGACTTCGGATTCCGTTTTGCACCCCACTTAGTGGGTCAATACAACTGTGGTCAGTTGTTTACCTGGGTCCCCCAGTAGTGCCCTTTCACCAACTTTTTTGGGGGAGGGTTCCCCTACTAAACTAGACTACAGAAAAAAGGTACCATTTTCTATCCTCTCTACTGGAGGACCTACTTACAGTTTCTGGGGGGTATCAAAGTCAGTAAAAGGAATCGGCAGTTTGCCTGTAACCTACCGCTTTAGGGGTGACTTTGATGTTAAAACAAGGAGGAGCCAGTATGAACATTTACCGCTCAGGAGCTTCATGATCCAAATTATGTCAAGCTGTTTGTTTAGTGGGCCCGGTTTATATTGGGGGGAGCAACTATCAGCTACTGTAGTCAAGCAGATTCGATGGATGGCCTGTTCACTTGTTGGTTCTTTTTGGGGGCAACCGTTCTTAGGGGTGTTTCGGAAAGTAAGAGACAACCACCCATTTTGGAGGTGGCCTCGTTTTAAGACAAGTCCATTGTGTGGCATCCTTCTTTGGGAGTGTCTCACTGCCCTCATTTAGAGGCTTCGTCTTCTCCTTAAAATGTTCTTTCTCTTCTGACCGAAGGGGCTCTGGACCTCATCATTTGAGGCCTTTGGGGGTGAAAGGAACCCCCGCATAATTTAGGGTCCCAGGGGCTCTTAGGGATGCTTCAAGAATCCAGAAGGCGGATCTCCGCAGCTGTTGATGGCAAGGGGATTGTCCCTTACTAACCTTTGCTTACTCGGGTTTTCAATCTGCCTAGGTCACAGACTACTTGCTGGAGCTGACGCGAGTATGCAGCCAAGGAAGCAAAGAAAGGCCTTGGGGCGGGGGCAGCCTTTTGGTTAGCACAGCCTCCTTCTCATGGCTTGGGGGAAGGGAGGGAGGGAGGAGGGAGCCCAAATACGCCTCAAGTTTACAGGAGCCACTTGCTCACCACCCGTAGATGAAGCTTGGTAAGGGAGAATCGGAGAATCCCCTTGCCAGAAATGGGTGCCTCGCCCTTTTTGTTGACGAGGTCCCCCAGTAGTGCCCTTTCACCAACTTTTTTGGGGGAGGGTTTCCCTTCCAAAAATAGACTACAGAAAAAGGGTACCCTTGTTCTAGCCTCTCTACTGGAGAACCTAGTTGACATGGTTCTGGGTATACCGGGTTTTTAGTACCGGGTTTTAGTCATGACTTTTCGGGGAATTAGGAGCACAGCCGAGTCATTTGGGGGAACATCCCTATTTTGATACCCGGAGAATCCGAGAGGTTGGGCTTAGCCTGCAGGGGGCAAAGAGGCGATCTACCCCTAACCATGGTTCTTGTTGGGAACCATTTTACATTTTTGCTTATTGTGGTTTAGTGGTTGAAATCCAACCACTTAACTGCTTTTGTTTTATTGCTCCCCTTCCAACGTCAACCAAGCAACAATGGGGTCATCTACCCTCCCAGCAATTGTCATGAAACCTGGCACGGAGGGGGGGTGCTGGAAGACCATTTTTTCTTTTAAAGGGACCCCGAGTTTGGTGGGTACCCAAAAGATATCACGACCCTTACAAGTTGTTGGCCCTGGACCAGAGTCCACCGATTGCCCCCCCAAAACCCACGAAAAAAACATGTTTCTTGCCATCCAAGGACCATCTTGTGGTCACCCCCATTTGATAGTGGGAATGGATTAAAATTTGTCTCGGTGGATATGGGTGGATATGGGTGTGTCTGTTTTGGATCCTTCACTCCTTGGGGGAAGGGAGCGATCATTTCCTACCCGAGCCCTGCGGATATGAGCCATGAACTCATCAACCCAAGGGAACCACCCTGAAAAAAAGAAACGAAAGGAAACTCGCGAAGGGTTACCGACTCTCTGGGCTGGCATTTGGGCAAAGGACCCCAGGTTTTAGTCCTAGGGTTCCATGTTCCAGAGCCGTTGGGGTTCAGTTGAATGACCCATGGCCTGCGGTTGAAGGTTATCCTTCCTTGTGGAAAGGTCGCAAACATCTCATATGGGGGCAAACATATGGCCGTGCCCGTCAGATTAACAACCCCTGTTTATTTACATGGGGGTGTCCTGGTTTTAGTTCGTTCACTTTTCGAGGGGTCCCCATGCCCCCATATCTCTGTTGCCCAGTGGCACCCTGTTGCCTTTTTTGGGGGAAGGGTTCTCTTTAGACTCAGCCAACCACAAAAGGATGCCTTCTTTTCCCATGGAAATCGACTGGGCATCTGCGTCACAGCCGCACCAATGCCCCGGATTTGTTCAGCGAATCCTTCGGTTGGATATCGCCATGTGTTTGAGTGCTATCTCCTAGGTGCCACCTTTTCAATCATTAGATGCTTAGATTCACTCCCTGGCCGTCGATTTTTGCGAGTTTTACATCCTTTTTGCTAATCCACCGCAAGATGGCGGTTCCCGGACGTCCCCTTGCGTTTTTCGTTGTGTGTGTTTTTTAGCCACTAAATTCAGGACCAGGCAAGTTGGTGTTGCTTGGACATGTGCGTCACAATCAAAGCCCGGCTATTTGGAGGGTAGTAAGGGACTAATTCTTTACATGGTTCTGAGCCCCAAGCATTTTAATTTTAATACCGGGTCTTGATTGTGATTCACCGCAGGGTTCTTTCCTTTACTCCGGGATTCCTTGGTTCGGGTTCTTTTTGTTGCTCATGGAAGTGCTTGGAGTCTCCATGACCCTGTAAAAACGGGGTTATGCCCCGTTATTTTTTCGGTTATGACCAACCATCTTTAAAGGGTCCTCAGGGAGACTCCAGGTGTCATGTGGGCTGGGGGGGGAGGGGGGGAAGGGAGCCCGAAGCCCTACATAAGGCCTTTAGCTTTATTTGGGCTCCCCTTCCTTCTCCTTCTCTCCTCCCTCCAAGCCCCAAGGTGGGCTCATGGAGTGGCTCTGCTGTTTCGCCAGGAACTACCACATCTTCTTCCAGCTGATCGAAGCCCGGGAGAGCGCTGAGCTGAAAAGCCTTGACCTCAGCTCAGGCAGGTGCCCCCGTAACATCCAAATACCAACTCTTTCTTTAGGGTATGATGTCCACCCTCTACTAAAAAAGGAGGTATTTGCCATACTTATATTGCAGCACTTAGCGCATCCACCCTGTCGGCAGTTTTGCCCAAGCATTACAGCCTGTATGGGTGATTCAGCTGGGATTTTGAACGCGTCATAGTTGGACCATTTTTTAGGTACCCGCGCCCTTTTGAGTTAGGCCCCTGCGGTGTAGCCGCTTTCTCTAAGACATCACCTGAGTATAGGTCAAAATTCAACCAGGCTTCCATTTGCGTAAGGTTATTTGTTGTTTTTCCTGTTGATATTACAGGAACTGTATCACTACTGGAAATATGTTCGTTCATATTCCGGGGAGAACAAACACTGGCGGAGAGCCTTTGTGGTCTGAGGTCCCTGTTTCCATTATCTTTTGGGGGGGTACCAACGATGTTTGACCACCCGCGACACGAAAACATCATTTTCTGTGAGTTTTGACAACCGCCGTTACGGCGCCAAGCCCGAAAACCCCGAAAGCGCGAAAGAGGCAAAAGGTGGCATGGCGAGTTTTTTGTTTTTGTTTGTTTTGTTGAGAGTTTCCTTTTCGATGAGCTTTAACGGGAAGCCAGAAGAACCTCTTGCCATGTTTTGGGGGGTAGACTTCAAGATAGTAGCTCTATGTTTCAATACAACCTTGAGTCAAGAAAATGCCGAGTTGGTGAGTTGGATTGGGGGTTTGAAACCCTCCCCCCCTCAGGTAATTCTTAGTTGGTTTGGATTGGTTTGGATTGGGATTTTGAGCCTCGGGTTGTAGTAAATGGGAAGCCTCCCCCAGAATGGTTGCCTCCCCCAGAATGGTTGCCTGGCTGTAAATGGGAAGCCTCCCCCGCAACATCTCCAAACTGGCAATCCAAGTAGCTGGTTTTGATGCGGTTCCCCTTCTGTTCTTAGAGCTCCTATACAAGGCTGTCCTCAAAACAGACCAGCTGCCTGGTTTTGTGTTGGATCGTACACAATCGAAGGAATTGGTTCTCTATCTGGACAAACCACCCATTTGGGCAAACGACGCATGGGATTATCTCAAAATAGGGGACCCTGAAAATTGTGGTTTTTCCTTTTGTTCTCCTTTAAACACGCTCCAAGAAGGGTACCATGCATAAACGAGAGAAAAACACCCGCATGTGGGTCCGACTGGGGCAACGTCGGCCGCCAGAATGAGGCCTTGGAATCATGGAACCCAAGGCTGGGGGCCAAAGATCGGTGTGCAGAGGCAAGCAAGTGCGTATGTATATTCTATAATACATGTACATATATATATATATACACACATACATATATATATATATACCCTGGGTTTCAAACCACCATTGTTTACCTAAAGAGTTGTATCATCCAAATTGGGTCAACCTTTTTTTTAACGGGGGGTGAATATGTGGGCTTTCTCTGGCATATGTACACACATATATGCCATGTGCAGATACATATATATATATATATATATACATACATTGGCAATTCAAATTGCGAATTCTCGCGAAGAAGAGTTTGGGCTTATGCTTCAACAGTATCGTTTGCTTGTTGACTGCCATTCATGCCCTTGCAACCCAGGGGTGTTTTGTCGTGAGGATGTTGGCTTTCGATGAGTGCTAGGGTTCTGTCAATTGCGTTTGCGGGTAAAAAACATTTGTTTTCTTCTAAAAGGCGCTGCTACTTGATAGGAGCTTTAAAGTGTTCTGTTTTAAGAGCGCAAGCAGGGGTTGCCTTGTGACTTCCAGAAGTTTAGAAAGACGATCCCGTGATGTCCCTCGGTCAAAGGACAAAACCTGAGTGCGTCTAAGTGGGAAATTTCTGAGTTGTTCGCCTGGAGAGCACGAACGCTAAAGAGGGATGTCCGTTCAAAGCAAGAGAAATACAGGTATCTTCAAACACAGAACCATGACAACCACTATTCAAAGGAAATCGAATTGACACCCTTGCGATTTTCAAGGACCACTACTTGCTGAAGCCTTTTTTAATCACTCACCCATGTCCTGCTATTGATTGAGTTAAAACCCTTCCCGAATTTGGGAACCCCCGATACTATGCTCACTCCCGATCGAGTTCCGGGACTCGTCACTTGTTGGGAAGTTGGTTGCCATGTTAGTGGCAAACAAAACGACTGGTTACTTTTTCTGGCCACTCCACTCAGGAAGTGAGTATGCAACGAACCACGGTAGTCAAGGCATGCGGCATGAACTTGTTTACCCATTGGTGTTTCGTCCATTCGGTAAATGAGCCCATTGGTACTTTGCATGAACCTCGATGCACACATTCGTAAGCAACCTGGCCGTGCCGGTTTTCTCGCGCTGTCGGCGAGATCCTGGTGGCGCGTTTGATGCTCAGCAGATCCAATCGATCGGGTTTTGTAGGTAGCCGTTAGGGGCGGGAACCGGATCTCAAAACCAAGAGGGAAAGAGCGAAGGGTTCCCCGGGATCTCCTGGGCTCCCTCGCCAATGAGAGCCCACATGTGGCCAGAGCAGACAATCACGCGCACCTTCCGTACTCGGTTTGCAGCTTGTTTTGCGTGCATGCGTCACGGCATGCGTCCCGGACTTGTCTTCACTCGGTTTTTTTCAGGTGGCAAGGGGCACTACGCGTGTCATGCATATTGCCTGCTCCGAAGCCCTAGCTTGATTGCGGGGGCGCGAACCTGTGCTTGGTCCACATCATCGCATGCATCGCAAATTTTGGGTGATATTTCTGATTTCTGCTTTAGGTGTTACGACTTACTTCGGGAGGAAGCACACGTCTTCCAGGTCCCTGAAAACAGGCAAAGCGAGGCCAACATCCCAGGCTTCCACCGCGAACCTACTGCCAGTCATGTTCCCTTGGCTCCATTGAAAGACCTGAAGGCTCCATTCAATTGATCATTTGCTCCCATTTGTCACTACTTTTTTCCAGACGAGATCGCAAATGGAAGCCTCACATCTTTCAGTTCTGGGGGGCTCCCAGTCATCCGGTTCAAGAGCTTTTTAGATCCTTTTAGTGTTCAGTGGTGGTTTCCGAGTTTGACCCACTAAAAGTTAGTCACTTTTAGCGGGGGATCCGAGAACAGCGCCGAATTGGTGGGTTGCCTGCGAGGGTCGGTGAGGGCTGGGCTCGTCAGGACTACGCCTACCTCCGTGGGTGCCTGCCAAAGGCATCGGGGCGAGGTGGCCGCTTGGGCGGCGCCCAGTCTACCCTCAAACAGCCCGATGGGAAGAAACTGAGTCTACCCCCCTTACTCCTCCAAATACCCTCTTTTTTTGGGTATGATGTCGACCCTCTACTAAAAAAGGAGGTATTTACCCTGAAAAACTAGCTGTAAAAAAAAAACAAACTCACGTATCGACCGCAAACTCAACTCCCCCGTAACCTCATAGCCTCAAACCCCCGTAACTTTAACTCGCCCAGAACTGTGCCCCCGACTCCAAATACCCGATGCCTGTTTTGGGGTATCATTGTCGACCTACTGAAAAAGGGATCGGCATTTACCGTACGGAAAACCGAGTTTTTCAAAAGATACCCCGAAAAAAGCGGGTAATTTGGAGTAAGGGGTAGCTTTGGGTTGCTTAAGAAACTCATTTGTTCGACGTTCCGATTTTTTTGACATCCCAGTGACTTAAATGGGTCCCAGCGACTCGTCCGATTCATGGTTTGTAACATTTTGGGAAAGCCATGTTTTTGGTACACCAAAACAAAAAATGAACTTTGTCTGGCCAACCAACTCAGGAATTGAGTCTAGCCTTGGTGGCTCCCAGCCATCCGGTTCGACGTAGCTTTATATATATATATAGATATCCTTTTAGTTGGCTTGGTTGGGTTTCCGAATTTTCTTCCGCGACAGGTTAGTCGCTTTCAGCAGGGGACCAGAATGGACAGGCTAGTATCAGGACCTGGACCCTCAAACTACTCTGAACAAAAAGAGTGACTGCCCCACGGTTCTGGGGCAGTTTGTTTCCAATTTTTAAGGGTAGTTTGAGGGTCCAATGGTCCTTCTTGGGTTTCCCCTGGTTTTCCTTTGGTTCTTCCCGTGGTTCTTGCCTTTTCTTCGGTTTTCTGTCACTTTCCCTTGGCTTCCATAATTTGCCCTTGGCCTGGCCACCAAAAATGTACCCATTGCCTCACAAAAGACACCTGAATGAATTCACGGAGTTGACTGTTCCAAAAGGGGTGGAGAGGTATTTTGGGTAGACCATTTATTGTCAAGGTCCTGCAGACTCCAGGTACAAACACCCAGTTTGGTTGCAAGCCCTTTTTGGAATTTTGTTTTAGGTGGGCCACCACAAAAGAGCCAAGGTGTTTTTCCCTTCGGCAGTGGGGGGTCTGGGATGAGTTGACATTGCACTAGTCTACTTACCCCCTACTACGAATACCCACTTTTTCTAGGGTATTTGTTTGAAAAAAACTATTTTTTCAAGGTAAATACCGATCCCTTTTTTAGTAGAGGGTCGACATCATACCCTAAAAAAGAGGGTATTTGGAGGTTACGGGGGTAGACTCAGTTGCCGATGATTTCCACAAACATAGGCTCCATACTGAACAACTCCAACTTGAAGCTTCCTTCGGCCAGGGGTTACCACGTCTTCCTTTGAGGGACTTCTTTCAGATGCTTCGACTCGTTGAGTTGATGGACTTGATTCACTGGTTCTCTTCCATTTGCTTTAGAATACCCCCTACTGCAAATACCCGCTTTTTCTAGGGTATTTTTGGGAAACCCTTAAATACCTCCTGTTTTAGTAGAGGGTCGACATGATGCCCTAAAAAAAGTGGGTATTGAGTGTAAGGGGTATGTTTATTTTCCCCTGTTGGTTTTAAAGGGAATCTATGACTACTGGACATATCTTTTTCCAGAAGGCTTAAGCAAATGGAAGTTCTGGATCATGTTTAGCACATTATAGCACAGCTTTGCTTGGAGGTGGTTGGGATGTTCGCGCACCCCCCGCCCCGCTCCGGGAACTTAAACACACGTTGCTCCTAAAATTGTGGCCGCCTTCTTCTCTGAAGGGCTTTAGAAAACCCTCCTATTCACAGGGTCCCAAAATCGCCCCGGCTCGAGTTCCTTGCCCCCATCAAACAATGACCCAAGGATCTGGTAGCGCTTGGTTCCTTGGAATCCAGGCCTACATGAGCCTGGGAAAAGCTTTGACAAATGGATATGCCTGGACCCGCAAACGACCTGGACCCTCAAACTACCCTGAAACAAGGGAAACCACCCGGGTAGTTTGAGGCTCCAAGTTCAGGACCATTCCTTTGGAATCCGACCCCAGAGGGTGGATCCAGTTTTTTTTCTTTTTGTTCTTTCCCAAGCTGAAAGCTTTCTGGGTCTCAGATCAGCTCTGGGAAAGCTTTCAGGGAGATGCCGGCGGCTTTCGATGGTGACCCGTTGAAACGGATCGCTGAGGGTCTTGTTGTTTGTTTGTGCTTTGAATCTCATCTTATTTCTTTCCCATGATCTATTCATAGACCAAGAATGAAGATACTTAAGTTAAACAGACCTGGTCAGCAACCATTTAACATATGTTTACGTGTGTTTTCCATGGTTTTCCCGTCCGAGTCAAGGTGTTGCCGGTGTTTTTGTCCCCGTTTCCCCGTCTTTTCCATGGTTTTCCCGTCCGAGCTGGTGGGATGCCGGCTTTTTCTCGTTTCCCCGTCGGATGCCACGGGCCCGGAGGGTGAGTAGGATATATATTTTGTGCCCTCCCGCAGAGCTTCTTTGTAGATTCTTCACCCGGCGAGCCAGGATGTTCTTGTCTTTGCGCATTTGGTGCCGTCGTCCTCTGCAACCAACCGCCAGATCTCGCTTTGGTTTCAGCGGAACTTGGGGCAGCGGTCAGACAGTGAGGGCCCTCACAGGGTGGCGATTCAAGACTCGAAGGTCGTTTTACTTCAGCGGGTGTGTCTTTCTTGGTGCCCCCTTTTGGCTGGTTTGCAGGGAAACCAGAAGGAAAACCACCATGGGGTTCCCCGAAACGAAGGAAGGTATGCTCCAGGATTGAAGCCTCACAAATGCTGGGGATTCCCGGAGCAAGTCTTTCAATTTGAGGCCCCTGGTTGACATGTGTTTGTGTCTCAGATTCGCAACTTGCGTTCAGAACCTCCCTGCGCCATGAAGGTGGATATTTACTTGCCCAGTGGGGACTGCTGCTCCGTGGGAGTCTCGCCGGAGACATGCGTCCGCGAGCTGAAGGCTGCAGCGCAGCAGCATTTCCAGCGCCGCTTGAAGCTCACTGCGAAAAGCCGGCAGCTCGATTTGACGGCCACGCTGAGCAAGGCTGGGCTTTTAGATGGGGACGTTGTGACTGCGGTTGTGCAGCGTGGCAAACTGGCTGCCACCACCAAGGCGTTTGCTTTGCATGGGCACGGGGACGAGATGGTGGCGTGGCCTGATCCACACTCTGGCGGAGACAAAAGTCATGTGAAAGCGCAGCTGAGCAACGTCCAGCACATTCAAGTGAGTGAGGGTGCTTTTGCAGCCATTCTTGACTCTGGGGCTGTTGTGGCCTGGGGCAATCCAGGAGAAGGTGGAGACAGCAGCGAGGTGCAAGAACAGCTGATGCACGTCCAACACATCCAAGCAACTGCTGCAGGAGCTTTTGCTGCCATTCTTGAATCCGGGGATGTTGTCACTTGGGGTGATCCAGCGTATGGCGGAGACAGCAGCCAGGTGCAAGAGCAGCTGAGGAACGTCCAGTGCATCCAAGCAACTTCCGGTGCTTTTGCAGCCATTCTTGAGTCTGGGGCTGTATTGACCTGGGGCCATCCAGAATATGGCGGGCACAGCAGCCATGTGCAAGACCAGTTGAGGAACGTCCAGCACATCCAAGCAACTGTCGGTGGTGCGTTTGCAGCCATTCTTGAATCTGGCGCTGTTGTGGCCTGGGGCAATGCAGGAGAAGGCGGAGACAGCAGCGAGGTGCAAGAACAGCTGATGCACGTCCAACACATCCAAGCAACTGCCGCAGGAGCTTTTGCTGCCATTCTTGAATCCGGGGATGTTGTCACTTGGGGTGATCCAGCGTATGGCGGAGACAGCAGCCAGGTGCAAGAGCAGCTGCGGAACGCCCAGTGCATCCAAGCAACTTGCGGTGCTTTTGCAGCCATTCTTGAGTCTGGGGCTGTATTGACCTGGGGCCATCCAGAATGTGGCGGGGACAGCAGCCATGTGCAAGACCAGTTGAGGAACGTCCAGCGCATCCAAGCAACTGTCGGTGGTGCGTTTGCAGCCATTCTTGAATCTGGCGCTGTTGTGACCTGGGGTTCTGCACTTGGCGGTGGAGATAGCAGCCAAGTTCAAGAGCAGCTGAGAAACGTTCAGCACATCCAAGCAAATGTAGGTGCGTTCGCTGCTATTCTTGAATCTGGTTCTGTTGTGACCTGGGGCAATCCAAGACAAGGCGGAGACAGCAGCCAGGTGCAAGAGGAGCTGATGCACGTCCAGCACATCCAGGCAACTCACGGTGCTTTTGCTGCCATGCTTGAATCTGGGGCTGTTGTGACATGGGGTGATCCACGCCGTGGTGGAGACAGCAGCCAGGTGCAAGACCAGCTCGGCGTGGGAAAAGCGTGCTGAAAGAAAGGAACGCCAGCTGAACTTCAGAATTGGATTTGGCATCCAAAGTCAGGGTTTCACCCGTTTCCTTTTTTGGAACCTTCAAAAGTGGCAGTTTCAATACACAACGCCAGGAAATTGCAACTTGGTCGCTGGGAAATCCAGCGACCCCTGACACTGTTGCTGCGGGCTTGGTTGAAGCAGTAAAGAGAAGCCATCCCAAACAAAGGCCATTTTCTTTTGGTTCCACCGGGTTGTAAATGTGTGAGGTAGAGCCAGCTAGAACTTTCCCTCTCCCCCTTAGGTGGAATTCGGGGGAGGGTGACCCTTTCCGTGGCTGGGGATCGATCACGCGACGACCCATTGGCTGCGATCCGGCAGGCGCCGGGCATCGACGACGCGCGCTTCTTCGAGGAGCTGAAGGACGCCTTTCAGTCGCCCGGGCCCCGGGAGTGGCCCAACGTCCCCGGAACAAAAGGGGAGAGGTGTTGGCCAAACACCCGGGTTCAAAAATTGACGGGAAAAAAGAAAAACCCGGGAAAAGTGCTTTAGCAAGAAAGAAGTACTGTAAAACACCCTAGGAACACCTGGGGAACTTTAAGGAACCCTTAAAGAAAACTCAAAACGGAAGCCTAGGAGGCAATTGGGGGTTGAAAAAGGGTCATTTACATGGGATGACCATTTTGGGAAACCGCTGAAAGAGATGAGATGTCAACCACATGGGAAAAGTTACAGAAGGGGTCGTCATGGGGCCTGCTTTTTGCATATATGGGAAATATGCAAAAAATAACCTCGAGTTATCAAAACAAACACACATTTTTTAGACCCTATGCCCCATGCATCTTTGACATAGTTTTTTTTGGTGGACAACTCGAGGTTTTTTGCACTTTCCTTGAGGAACAGCACATCTGCCCCCGTCACCAGCAAAGGTTTCCAAATGAAATGTCTGCTGTATGTTTGCTGCCATGTCAGCTAGCACTTCTCAAGTGTCCCCCCATCCTGTTGCTTTTTTTGTTGTCTCGATGTTCTTTTGGCACTTTTGGGGATGAGGTCATACAGAAGGAGACATATGCCATCACCAGCTCAAAGCACAGCCATCTGTCTCTCTCTCTCTCTCTCTTTCTCTGGTGCCCTTCTCCCATCTTATGATTTAGATTCGATCAACAATCAGATGATAAAAGTTGTTCAAGCAAATAAGATATTAATGAATATTATGACAAACAAGAATATATAGAATAAAACCAAAGCATACTTTCGAAAATGCACACCACAAATTAGCATATGTCAAATATAATATATGTATATAATTAAGTTAACCTTTAAAATCGTTACATAAACATACGTACTGGAAAATATTTGAAATTGAGATTGGCAATTAATTAAACAATCATGATCATATGCATTGTTTAATTTTCAAGTCTAATAATTGTTCGGAAAACAAGATGAAGAGTTAATTATGGATTACTTGAGTTTATTCATTGTAGATAAAATCATTTATATAAAGATATTGAATAACACATTCTATGATTGAGTTGTAAATTTCAATGTTTTAGGTTTCAACATTTGTTATTTTGTTTAGATACTTCGAAGTTAGCTTAGTTAAATGTTGTCAATAACAAGAAACAATAACAACCACAACTAATTCATGGTTAACTCAGTATACTATAATTATTATATAGTATATAATTAGAACTAGTGTAATACATAGAGAGTAGTATAATTATAAAGAACACATATTCTAACAACAACATATACTAAATTATTATATCAAATTGAAGACTCATATTTAGAATAATATAACTTTGAACTATTAATAGAAATAAGGGATACATAGATTATATAAAATTGAATGAATTGGATATAAGGATAAATAACAAAAGTGATATATTTAATTTGATTTGACAATATCTTGAGCTAAAGGCAAAGAAGATAATTAAAGATATATAGATTTGTTAGTAATCAATGAATACCTCAATCTTGATGATGTCACAGAGCAAGAGCCTCCAATGTCACAGAGCAGTAGCCTCCAGGTCAAAACAATGCATTTTTGCCATCTGCGCAGCCAAAAGCTTTCAGAACATTGAAAACACGCGAAAAGCATAGTTGCACAACTCCAGGCCCCACTCTCAAAAGTCAGCCATGGTCAAATTTGCCCCCCCGCTGCTTGGATGTTCGATTCACCAAGTGAGTAAGCGCGAATAAATCGCCACCTGAGGGTGAGAAAAAACGCCAATGCCATTCTGGCCTTTCGAAGGAAATTGCGGGGTCGCCTGAGGCCAACACCGGAAACGGGTCCTTGCCTGTTGTTGGCACGTCTTTTGTGTTTTTGTTGTTGTTTTGTTTGGTCCTTTCAATTTGTGTAGGTGGCTGAAAGCAAACAACTTGTTGCAAGCCCATACCAAGCTTGGTGGTTCCCAGCCGTCCCCTAAAGTTTTTAGTTGTATAGTTGGTTTAGTTTCCGAATTTAATGAGAAGTGTTCAACTCTTAGCAGCAGCAGGGTTGGAAACTTTCCCAGAGGTCATCAAACAACACTTGATTGGTGCTTTGGAGAGTTGAACCTCTGTTCTTGTGGAGGGAAAATGGGACACCCCTCCTCAACCGTTCAAACCACCCCTTACACCCAATACCCACTTTGTTGAGGATGATGTCGACTCTCTACTAAACAAGGCGGTATTTACCATGAAAACCCAGGTTTTTCCCAAACAATACCCTACAAAAAGCCGGGCAGTTGGAGGTTACGGGGGCACCGACCCCCACCGAGGTTGGGCATCGACTCCAAGCTTCAGCTGGAGGCGTGCGTTTTGTACGGAACCTCGGGTTGTAACGGGCGGATAAGGTACCTAGTGAGTCGCCATCTGGCTGTGGGTCAAAACCCAAGGTACCCCTGGTGAACATCAAAATAGGTGTTAAATGGATGTTCATCCACCCCAAAATGGAGCCATAGGTTATGCCCCCTGGCCATCTAGGTCCCCCACTGCTGGCCTTTTACCCCTTTTTGGCAGTTCTTTGCATGGTGCTGGGTAGACCATGTTAATACCGGGGTTTGATTGCCAGATTCGCAGTAGTGCACTAGTACCCCTTTTTGGTTGGGAGGGTTCCCCTAAAATAGACGTCCCCAAAAAAGCGGGTACCCTAAACCCTGACTTTACTGGAGGACCTAGACTTGTGACTCAAGTGGGGTTGAAAGAAAATGGGACTCCAGCAAGAAACCCCCCATGGTTTTGGGGTGAGCCTATCTTGACTTGATGGTTTCCAGGCATCCGGTGCCAGAAAGGTGTTTAGCTATTTTTAGTTGGTTTAGTGGGAGCTTCCATTTACCCACAAGATTTTGTTTAGCCCACTTGAGACAAACCCTATAGAGACTTTCCTGGAATGATTCGATTCCCCTGGAAGTGCCAACAAACAATGGTTTCAACCACGGTTTCAAAGTGGTGCGAACGGATTTCGTCCATCCGCTGAATGAATGTTTATTTGGGGTGTTGAATGGCCATTTTGTTTCAAGAGTCAAGACTTCAGGTAGACATCCAGCCCCGAAGGGAAGTAACCTCAGACACTCAGTGGGTTTCTCCTTTGGAGGGGTTTCCATTTAAAACCAATCATCATGAGTTCGTTGATGGACCCCGCCCCCCGAAAAGCCATCCCCCCCAAAGATAGACGCGAGTAAGGCCTAATAGCTTCTAACTCGTGAAACAACCAAACAAAAACTTGCCCTTGTTTTGTCCATGGGAATCCACCGAAAACCTGAGTAACTTGCCTTTTTCAAAATCGGAATCGGGTCCGGGACGAACCGCCTTCACATGTCGGTGGATGTTTTGTCCAAATTGGCAAATTTCCTCTTTTTTTTTCAGGTGGCCCTAAAAAGAGGTGATTTGGGGGGTTGACCCCAGTTCCTCTTGACGCCAAATGGGATTTTGGTGTCATCCAAGTCATCAACCCAATCCACAAAGTGGGATGATACCCACTTGCCCAGTGGCGCCCTTTTTCCCTTTTTTGGGATCCCGTTTAAGCTCAACCAACCCAAAAAGGATGCCGATCCTTTTTTCCCCTGGAAATCCACTGGGCATCTGATGTTCTTCGGGGGACGGATCGGGTCCGGTCGGACGTTTGAAATGGACCTGAGACATGTTTGCCCTTGTGAAGGACGAACCAGGAAAAACAATCCCTACCCCCTACTCCAAATACCCACTTTTTCTAGGGTATTTTTGGGAACCTGGTTTTCAAAGGTAAATACCTCCTTTTTTGGTAGAGGGTCGACATGATACCCTAGAAAAAGCGGGTATTTGGAGTAGGGGGTAGGTTTAGGGTTGAACGTGGACCGAGTTTAGTTCAGGCAACCCTGAGTTGGTGGTTTGCATCGGTTGGGAACCCTCTCCAAACCAGCAATCCTAACAATCAATTCAAGGAAAGCTGAGTGGGCGTTTCTCATAAAATAGGGTCCCTGGTAGCTTGGTTTGCTTTGGAGATCCCCGGTCAAAAAAATGGAGAGATTACGATTTTGAGAAAAACAGCCTCTTGGATCCTGGGTCATTGCCCAAAATAAAGGGGTCATAACCCAATTTTTAACGGGTCATGGAGACTCCAGGTTGACCTTTCCTTTAGGGAAGCAGATTTGTTCCTGGACCCTCATCGCCAGACTTCAGGGGAAGGGGGTGGGGGCGGGGTCCGGGACGCAATTCCATTTATCTAGTCTCTACAAAGGGGACATCGGTTACCATAAATGGACCCCGCACTCCAAATACTTGTTTAAAGGTATCTTTCTTTAGACAATGGTAAAAGCATGATACCAACTAAACAAAGCTTTGGTATTTAGAGTAGGGAACATGGATCTCTAGGGGTCGCGTCCGCCCCCCTGAATTCCTCACTTCCTGAGTGGACTGGCCCAAAAAGTGTTTAAACTGTTTATTTACAACTCCAGATTGTAGTCTGAGTCCTGGAACTCGATTCGGCAAGTGAGCTCCTTAGGCTCCGAATCAAGTCATCGAGTCGACAGCAAACGATTTTGTCGCGGTTGGGCCTCGCGACCAGCGAGGCCCTGGCCTCTCCCTGGAGACACTGAACAATTTGAAACCTGCTTGGGGCAATAACCACATATACTAGGTCCTTCAGTAGAGAGGATAGAAAAAGGGTACTTTTTCTGTAGGGGCACAAGGGCACTATAGGTTTCCCGTTAAGACAACAAAAGGGTAGCTGGACCCTCAAACTACCCCTTATACACACCCAATACCCACTTTTTGTCGTTGGTGTGATGTCGACCCTCTACTAAAAAAGGAGGTATGTTCCTTTAAAAAAACAACAGCTTATTCAAAATTTCACCCTGGAAAAAGTGAGTATGTGGAGTAGGGGGTATACCCTTAACGATGGGATGCTGCCCCGAAAGTACAGGGTGAACTCCCGTTTTTGAGGGTGAGGGTCCAGGAATTTTCTTACCCATGGCCACGAGGTTGGTTGGGCTGGACGCTCATGGTGTGACCTTCCAAATCATAGGAGCCACGTGCTCAAAACCGATTCGAGTAGATGATCCGGTACGTAAGGGGCAGTCGCTGGAGTTATAGTTGCGGAATTCCGGCTTCTTAATTCTTGAAGCATGGTTCTGGGTTCACCCTTTTTGTACCGATCGGTTTTGATTGTGACTCATAGTGGTTTCCCCTTTAAGCCACCCCAATGCCTGGGCTTCCAAGGCCTTTTGCTAGGCCTAGGCCTTGTTTTGTTTCAGAGCACAAAGGACAACATGTAGCGATATCGTGGGTGATGCACCACCATATGCAGCCAATGTAAAACCATGTTTTTTGGGCCAGGAATAAGGGGCTTTTGAGGCTTTGAAAAGGCGTGGACACTTACCATGGATACTTCCGGGTTTGCAAAACACGGCCTCTTGACAAATCGAGGCCTCTTTCCAGAGGCCTCCTTTAGACAGGCCTGTCTGACTTTTGGGTGGGCCCCCCTTGTTTTTCAGTGGTCTTCCGTTTGGGTTGAAACCAGGCTGAAGGGTAGCTGGGCGGCTGCCAGCCATCTGGTTCCTTAGCCTCTCTGGTTTATTGGGAGCTTCCATGTATCCCACAAAAAGTTAGTCATTTTTAGCCGGGGATCAAAGTCCCCATTTGCGTTTTAGAATACCCCCGACTCCAAATACCCCCTTTTGTTGGGGCATCATGTCGACCCTCTACTAAAAAAGGAGGTATCTATCTTGAAAAACCAGGCTTTTCAAAAAAACCCTAGAAAAAGGCCGGGTATTTGGAGTAGGGGGTATATCACATGTAGTTTGTTGGTCATTTGTCCTTTCGCTTTCGGTCTTCGGGGATCCCGGAGCGGGGCCCCAAGATTTTTCGTTGTTTTTGGGTCAAGTACAGGCCGTTTCTCAAAATCGGAATCGGGTCCGGGACGAAACGCCTTCACATGTCGGTGGATGTTTTTTGTCCAAATTGGCAAATTTCCTCTTTTTTTTTCAGGTGGCCCTAAAAAGAGGTGGTTTGGGGGGTTGAACCCAGTTCCTCTTGACGCCAAATGGGATTTTGGTACCCCCTGTCATCCAAGTCATCAACCCAATGCCGCCAATTCGTGGGTTTCTAGGTGTAGTTTCCCCATTCCAGGGATCCGAATCTTTTCAGGAAACCATCAAAAACCCAGGGGAAAGAACGATGGTTGTGAAGAATGGGGTCTAGAGGGTTCCGAGCTACAAAAAATGCCTCTCGCCCAAATGTCCTTTCTTTTGGCTCCTGTACAAAACTAGGTCCCCCAGCCAGGTGCCCTTTCTCGCCCTTTTTTTTGGTTGGGAGGGTTCCCCTACTAAAATAAACTACAGAAACAAATCGGGTTCCCTTTATGCTAACCTCGCTACTGGAGGACCTAGACAAGTGCTCCCCATTCCTCGGTTCCTCCACAAAGCCCCCCCCACCCCCTACTCCAAATACCAACTTTTTCTAGTTGGCATTTTTTGGAAAATCGATTGGCTTTTCAAGGTAAATACCGATCCCTTTTTTAGTAGAGGGTCGACATGATGCCCTAAAACAAGTGAGTGTTTGGAGTAGGGTGTGTGTGTGTGTAGATTGTAAATAGAATCGCTGTCAGGATCTATTGCAAGCTAACAGGAGCTATTAGGCCTTGTTAGCCTAAAAGCATGTACCTGGAGTCTCCATGACCGTTAAAAAATGGGGTCATTACCCAAAACAATGGTTGGTCTTGGACCCATTTTTAAAGGGTCCTTAGGGAGACTCCAGGTAGCCCACAAAAAGGCCGGTGATTTTGGAGTTGGGGGCACTTCGACCGAGACCGGTGGTCTCGGGTGCCGGGCAAAAACGCCGGGTGCCGAATGCCGAATAGGTCTTTGGCATCGTGGCGGGGATTCTGGTGATGGGCAACATCGAGTTCAGCGAGGCGGTAAACCCGGTTCGACTTCCGCTCCAAACCACCCAACGAAAGAAGCTGAGTGAACATGTGGTTTTTTCCTTCTTTTTTTTAATGGTGGTTTAGTGGTTGAAATCCAAATCCACTAAACTGCTAAGATTCTAAAATGTTTGCTCCGCTTCCAACGTCAACCAAGTAATTCTCTCGTTTCGGAACCACTGCTTCCGGCTCAGGTGTTTACCTGGAGTCTTTTTCAGGACCCTTTACACATGGTTGGCCACTACCCAAAATCAAGGGTCATGGAGACTCCAGGTGGTTGAGTTGAATTGTTGATTGGTCTAGTGGGGGTGGTTCTATCTAAGCTACCATCAGTTTTTTGTTGTTGATAGGGGATCTCAGGACAGCCCAGTTGTTTTGCACCAAGCAGTGTGAATACTGGAGTACACTAAGGAAGTGCAGGGCATGGTGTCTAGATCGTGCGGGGTGGGTTTGTTAGTTTAGTTTTGTTTGGTTCTGTTGAGTTTTCTGGCGGGCTGCAAACTATGTCTTTTTGTTGCTACTATACCAAGGGTTGGAATGTGACGGTCATCATTTTGAGTGTCTTAGGGCCTGGGTGGCTCTAGAAACATGCCAGTTTACCGAATCCCGGGAGGGAACTGGATTTGGACCCCCTTTTGCTGCTTGGAATTTGAATTGGACACCAAAAGCTTCCATTTGCTGAGGTTTTTGCTTATTTTTTGTTCCAGGGGACGTAAGCAAATGGAAGACAGCAAGCCCTCGCCATTCTAGGGATCCGAGAACCTTCACCTTCAAATTGGATTTGCAGACACGAACTTGGCTTTTGCAAGGGAGTCGGCGGAGTGTGATTGGATATGATATACATGATGGCCAACCAAGCTGTTTTAAGTTAGCTAAAGTTACTGTAGCTACGCGTAGCTAACAACATCACGTGGGTTACAAGTAGGTAGGTAAGTTAGCGAAGTTATGGCCAACTTATGACCTGGTTGCGACCAACTTAAAAGGCACTTACCTAACGGGCCATATGAGTGCGGCGTCAGAGAAGGCTGTTGTCACAGAAACCCTCGCTGCCAAGCCATGGGGGTGCCGATCGCTGTTTCCCCTTGGATTCTGCTGGTTTTCTGAAAAGATTCGGATCCCTGCAAAGAATGGAAATGGAAGGTACCCCTAGAAACCCGTTTCGTTTTTGGTCCAAAGCCGTCTTTGGCCTGTACTTGACCCAAACAAAAAAGTCTCTCTTGGGGCCTCGCCCCAGGAACCAAACAAAAAACGAAAGTGCCCCCTACTCCAAATACCCATTTTTTAAAGGGTAGTTTAGGAAAAGCCTGGGTTTCCATGATAAACACCTCCTTTTCTAGTGGAGGGTCGACATCATACCCTTAAAAAAAAGGTATTTGGAGTAGGGAGTATCCCCCAGTTGCATTGCAAGACTTGAGACCTGGAGACCCTCGGCACTTAACCCAAACAAATCAGACCAGACCCTCGGCCGGAAGGAACCATAGGACCTCCTTTCTTGGTTGCCCATTTGAAACATGGCTTTTTCAACACCAAAACAAAGTTGGAAACCACCATTTACAAGGCAATGTTCAGGTGTATAATGTAAGGATGCCTGTTGGTGGCTCTCCCAGCCATCCGGTTCCTTAGCTTTTTCGATCCTGTTTGTGTTTAGTGGTAGATTCTGTATTTAACCCACAAAAAAGCTAGTCACTTTTTAGCCGGGGATCAGAAAACGGGCAGCCCAGCTTTGGCAAGGCTTTGCTTTTGGCTTTCCGGGTCCGAATCATTCTGAGAACACTCCCATGAAAGCTTAAAGTGAAGGTTTGAAGGGTTGTTTCTTTTGGCTGAAGCGACGCTGATAGAAAAAGGGAATCGTTTCTTTTGACAAACTCCCACATTGTCTCAAATTGGCTTCCATGGAACCCAACATATTGGACTTTGAAATCCTTTGTGGTTTTCTTTTTCCCCAACCCCAAAATGGGGTACCTGGACCCTCAAACCACCCTGAAAAATTGGATTTCACCCAATAGCTTTGGGGCAACCCATTTTAAGGCTTTTTTTTAAGGGTCCAGGTGTCCTCAATAAAAGCTGCTTTGGGGAAATCCGAACGGTTTTCCGGGGTAAATTCCGATCGCTTTTTTAGTAGAGGGTCCACAACTCATACCCTGAAGAAAATACCTGCACCCTCAACATTCCCTTGAAAATCAGTTGCCCCAAGATTACGGTTTGTGAAATCCCAGTTTGAAGGGTACCCCCCTACTCCAAATACCCACATTTTCTAGTTGTTTTTTTTTTTTTTTAAACCTGGTTTTTCAAGGTAACTACCGATCCCTTTTTTAGTAGAGGGTCGACATGATGCCCTAAAAAAGGGCATCGGGTATTTGGAGTCGGGGGATTCCCTTAAAACTGAGTTGCCCCAAACTCACGGTTTGTGAAATCGCGCATGTTGAAGGGTACCTGGAGTCTCCCTAAGGACCCTTCAAAAATGGTTGGTCATTACCCAAATAATGGGGTCATGGACTCCTGGCACCCCGTATGGCTGTTTTTTTTGGTCATACGCCTTTGACCGAAAAAATGGCCATACAGTTTTTACGGCTTTTGTTCAACAACATGTCAAAAAAATATGGGTTTCATTTTAAAGGATCATGGAGACTCCAGGCCTAGTTCTCTGGTCCAGGTCGGTTTTTTTCGACGGGAAGCGCTCGACACGACTCGCCTCGCGCCTTGAAGGCGGGAGATGCCGCGCAGCTGGTAGATGAGGCCCCAGTCAAGAAGGCGGGGATAAGTTTTTTTTGTTTTTTTTTCTCCGGGGGTCGTGGAAACCTGGACCCTAACATCCAAGCAAAATATAAAGTATACCCAGAGCTTCCTCGGCCTGAGTAACTTAGGCCTTTTGTCAACGGCCGTAAACACCCCGTAAAAAGCCCGTAAAAAGGACGTAGACACCCCGTAAAAAGGCCGGAAACAATCCTCCGTGTTTAAACGGCCTCCGTAACTCAGGCCTTTGGACTCCCTGGGATACTTAAGAAGCACAGGTAAATGTTCAGTACTTTCACCTAAATCCAAACAAAGCTTTACCCATTACCTGCAAAAGTTTCAAACATCAAGTTGGCAAAAAGTTGTTCAGTCCTAACATCCCTGGACCCCCAAAAGACCGATTCCTTTTTCTTGCCTTTGACCAGGAAAAGAAGTGGTAAGCCAGAAAAAGGAACCGGTCTTTTGGGGGTCCAGGAAGACCGGGACAGCGGTAAAAGCGTGACTTTGGTTAGTTGTGTGTGTGTGTGTGTAAAAGTAGCCGAAGGACCCGAAAGAACGACCAACTTGAACAATTGGTTATTGCGACCCAAAGTTGTGGTTGGTGCGTTTTCCCTTTTGTTGTATGGTTGTTTGAGCCAGCCGGCTGACCCGCCGCCCAAACCCTATTTTTGGCTACTTTTTCGTTGTCCTGTTCCCCTTCTCTTGATGCGGACTCTCAAAAACCCTGCGTGCAAACTCACGTTTCTTGTTTGGTCATTCATGAGCCCGAAACGGAGGTTTCGGTCCGTTTTTCCGCGAAATTTGTGCAGGAATTTGCAAATGTATATACTGCTATTTGTGGCCTACCAATTTTTACGCGTCGCAATGGCCGTCCACGGGATGCATGGCTGCCTGTGTCGTACATGCTGGCACATATGTTAACGTGCCCGTCCACGCGCTGCATGGTTACTTGCGTACATGCTGGCACACGTGTTAACGCGCCTGTCCACGCGCTGCATGCTTACATGCGCACATGCTGGCACATAGATTAACGTGCCCGTTCACGCGCTTCATGGTTACTTGCGTACATGCTGGCGCATATGTTAATGTGCCCGTCCACGCGCTGCAGTCTTACATGCGCACATGCTGGCACATATGTTAACGTTCTACATGCATGAGCTCACGGCGGGCTTCACACTCCCGACTTGTCTCATGCAGGCGGGGTCTCAGTGCACACAGATTTTCTTGGAGCATGTGGCGTTGATGGCTTGCTCTGTATACTCGTATATCAGCTACGCTTGCTCACTGGCGCAAGCTCGTGACATCTCGTGACTTGGAAACGGCGGTTGTCTTTCACGCGCTTACTGATTTACGTCAGCGGGGTTTGAGTTTTGGCATGCACTTTTTGCCAGAAGCCCCCAAAATACGATACAACGCAGGGAATGTTCAACATGTAAATTGCATATTTGCAAGGGCGGCAAGACAGCCTGCTACCTTGTTTGAGGGTGCAGGCTCGAAAGTTTCTTTTTCTGGCCAATCTATTCAGGAAGTGAGGAAACACTAGGGGATCCTCTCCAAACCTTTAAAACCTCCACCCTGAAAACTTTTTTTTTTGGTTGGGAGAATCTTTCGGCGGGGTAGGCCCCACCTGGTACACCCAATACCCACTTTTTTTAGGGTATGACGTCGACCCTCTACAAACAAACACCAGGTTGATCAAACAATACCGTACAAAAGAAGGTATTTGGAGCAGGAGGTAATCTCGCTCTCTCGCGTGTGTCAGGCGAGGATGTGATTCTTTGCGGATTCGTTGGAGGTAAATACCTCCTTTTTTAGTAGAGGGTCGACATGATACCCAAAAAGAAGGCGGGTATTTGCAGTCGGGGGTATGTCTACCAACCATTTGCTTCCATTTGCTGAAATGAATATTGTTGACGTCTCCCAGTCGGTGTAAAGGGAGTCGATTGCACTACTGGACATAGTTGTTGTTTGCTCCAGGAGCCTGGGTGACTTTACCAGCACTCCCTCAGTTCATGGACTTGAGTCACTCTTTGGGTTTGGACCATTTAAGTGGTAAATAGTAAGTTCCCCCTACTCCAAATACCCAATTTGGCTCGTTTTTCCTGGTGTATTTTTGAGAAAACCTGGTTTTCCATGGCAAATGTATATTTTTTTAGTAGAGGGTCGACATTATCCCCCCCCCCCCCAAAAAAAAAAAAAAAGGTATTTGGAGCAGGGGGCAGGGATCCTTCTTTTCGAAATGGGCAAATCCATTGGGAAGATTGGCGGTGTCTAATGGGATCAATGGGATAATAGAATGGGGAATGAACCTTTCGACTATGTTCTCCCCGCTTGCCTTCAAAGGGAGCGGCTGGTTGCTTCAAGAATTACACTACCCCCTACTCCAATGCCCTCTTTTTCTAGGGTATGATGTCGACCCTCTACTAAAAAAGGAGGTATTTGTCACGGAAACCTAGGGTTTTCAAAACATACCCTAAAAAACTTGGGTATTTGGAGTAGGGGGTATGGTTTTAGTCTTTGGTTCCACCAACCCAGCGCTTCCTGGTTACCTGTATGGCAGGTAACTGCCCCCTGGTGACCAATTTCACGGTTCCGGCCTCCCAATTCATAGTTTCATTCGCCTATTTCACGGTTCCAGCGCTCTGTTTCACGGCTCTGCCCTCTATTGCGCAGACTTTTGTGGTTCTGGGAACTACCAGCCGGTTGCCAATATAGTAGGTAACCAAGCTGGTTACCAGCTATACAGGTAGCCGGAAGCACTGGGCAAGGTGTACCTGCACCCTCAAACAATCACCTAAAAAAAGCTGCCCAAAAAATTGGAATTGTCCCTTGTAAGTCGGGCCAGTTTGAGGGTCCAGGTTTTTTGCAGGTCCAACGAAAGGGCGCCCAGGCGACTGACCCATGTAGAGGCAAACCACAACTTCGGTGGGTGAATAAACTAGGTCTCCCAGAAGTGCCTTTTTACCGTTTCTTTTTGGTTGGGCGGGTCCCCTACTAAACGAGACTACACAAAAAAAAAGTGGGTACCAACTTATTCTAACCTCCAAAACTGGAGGGTCTAGCGAAAATGGTCCCCTGGTTTTTTGCGGCTTTGAGGGTCCAGCTACCAAATGTTTGGTGCCCATGTTTTGGTACGGAAGACCCGGCCGTTTTTTTCAGTTGCTATCATGTCGACCTACCAAAAACGGAGGTCTTTACCTCGAAAAGCCCAGGTTGTCCCCCCCCCAAAAAATAACAAGTACAAATGGGTCCAAGACCAACCATTATTTTGGGGTAGTCTGACCAACCACTTTTTAAGGGTCCTTAGGGAGACTCCAGGTAGAACAAGGCCTTGGGTTGGTTACGGGTGGATCGGCTTGGGCTCGGCAGGCCTCGGAACTGTTGGGAGTAGAGCTCGAGGCGGGGATCATCCGTTGGCGCGCGTTTTAGTTTTTTTTTGTTTTTCTGCTTCTTCTTTCCGGCTTTTTTTTTTTTAAACGTTTGTTTTTCCTTTTTTTTCTTTTTTCTTTTTTCTCTCGGCGGTTTTCGGGCGGAGAGAGGAATGGGTCGGCCGCAACCAGGCAATACCCATTGAACCAAGGAAACACACAAGCACCCGTTTGAGGCAGCAACCTGTTGTGAACCACTAAAAGGATGCCTTAAAACTGGGAGGGTTGAGCGTGCCCCCGGCTCCGGATACCCGGCTTATTTTAGTTGGTATGATTTGTCGACCCTCTACTAAAAAAGGGAGAGGTATTTAGCATGGAAAACCAGGTTTTGCCAAAAATACCTTAGAAAAAGAGTCACAATCAAACCCCGGTAGATGAAGATTAGTAAGGGGCAATCCCAGCCGGAAATAGTTGCGGCCGCCTTTTCAGTTCCTTACATGGTTCTGGGTTCACCATTTTTGTCTCAGGTTTTGATTATGACTCGGTCGCTCGCCTTGGCGCCCTTTGGTTGGACCTGCAAACTTCCTGGACCATTTTAGAGGGCAACCCATTTTCAAGTTGGTGGTTTGAGGGTCCGGGTATTTGGATCCGCCCCCCTGAAGAAACAGTCAGCGCGACCCTCCTTACCCGGGTAACCTGCCACCATACCCCTCTTTTTTTTGTTGGTGTGATGTCGAGCCTCTACCCCTTAACCCAAACACCCAATCCAAACCACCCAGTAGAGGGAAGCTGACTTTACCCCCCACTCCAAACACCCTCTTTTTCCAGGGCATGATGTCGGCCCTCCACCAAAAAAGGAGGTATTTGCCATGGAAACCCATATTTTTTAAAAAAAAATACCCTAAAAAGCAGCCGGGTATGTGGAGTAGGGGGTCTTACCTCTTAAGAACACAACTTTTCAACTTTTTGGGTAACATGGGCTATATGTCTGTAAAAGATTAACTTCCCCAGGGCTTGGAGTTTTAAGGGGTAAGGGGTAAGGTAAATGGATGCACGGGCTTTGTTTCGAACATCCTTCGGGGAAGCTATTCATGGGGACCCTGGCACCTGATGAGTCCCCGAATGGGACCCTTCGAGTCGGGTAGATGACCCAAAATTCTTTGGGCGGACCCCCAGCTATGCCCACTGGTACCCTTTTTGGGTTGGGAGGGTTCCCCTAAAATAGACTACAGAAAAAAGAAAAACAACTCGGGTATTTTCCCTTATTCTAAGCTCTGAAATCTGGAGGACCTAGATTCTAGTGGACCCAACCAGTTTTTGAGGGTGGAGACTCCAGCCAGTTCTAAGATGGAGCCATTTTTTTCAAAACTACGTTGCTGTTGCTCATGACTGAGTGTGTCTTATGAGGTCTTCGTATGCGGTGGTTTTTGTTGGCCTCAGCGGAAGAGCTTTAGAGAGCCGATTCAAAGACCGTCTTGAGCTCTGAAGGCTTTGGATCTGTGACCTTTTTCATTAGGGACCCTTCGGATGGGGGCGGGGGTGGGGGAAGGGAGGGGGGGAAAATTTTGGTTTTATATAGAGAGACGAAACAGCTTCCCCAGAATTAGCTCCCCCTTTTTTTCGATTTTTTGGTTGGTCCCGTCTCATGGTTTTCCACTCACCAGGCAAAAAAACGTGTTTTGGTGCCTAGGGTCCTAAGCCGAGCTTGGTGGACAGGCTTTTCGCCGTGCGGATTCATGTCCAGCCGAGGTGGTTCCAACTCTGAAAGTTCAGAGTGGTCAAAATTGAACCGCCACTCGGGGACCGCTGGTGTAGTCCTTGGTTCCATGTGCCAACCTTTGGAATTCCGGTTTTTTGACCCGCAGCCACGTGCTTGTGTCTCAGCGTGTTTGGTACTTTACTTCATAGAAAGCTTCCGCCATGAGGCTGGAGGTTCACTTGCCCAGTGGCGAGGGCTGCTCCTTTGACGTCTCAGCAGCGACGCTGGTCAGGGAGCTGAAGGCTGCAGTGCAGCAGCATTTCCAGCGCCGCTTGAAGCTGACCGCGGAAGGTCGGCAGCTCGATGTGGCGGCCACTGTGACTTCCCCAGAATTAGCTCCATTTGTTTTTTTGCTTTTTTGAGGTCCCTTTGTTTTCCACTCACCAGGCAAACAAGATAATCTTTTGCTGGGGTCCTAATTCCAGCCTAGGTGAGTGAGGCTGGGCTGCGACATGGGGACGCGGTCACTGCGGTTGCGCAGCTTGGCATACTAGCTGCCACAAACACGGCCTTCGCTTTTCAGGGCAAAGGGGACGAGCTGATGACGTGGGGTGACCCAGGACACGGCGGAGACAGCAGTCAGGTGCAAGATCAGCTCAGGAGCGTCCAGCATGTCCAAGCAACTGTAGGTGCTTTTGCTGCCATTCTTGAAAATGGGGCTGTCGTAACCTGGGGTGATCCAGGAGATGGCGGAGACAGTAGCTATGTGCAAGAGCAGCTGAGGAACGTCCATTACATTCAAGCAACTCGGCGTGCTTTCGCTGCCATTCTTGAATCCGGGGCTGTTGTGACCTGGGGCAATCCACGCTTTGGCGGAGACAGCAGCCAGGTGCAAGATCAGCTCAGGAACGTGCAGCACATCCAAGCAACTATCGGTGCTTTTGCAGCCATTCTTGAATCTGGGGCAGTTGTGACCTGGGGTCAGCATCGATACGGCGGAGACAGCAGCCTGGTGCAGCAGCAGCTGCGGAACGTCAAGTGCATCCAAGCAACTGATGGTGCTTTTGCTGCCATTCTTGAATCTGGGGCAGTTGTGACCTGGGGTGATCCAAAGCTTGGCGGAGATAATAGCCATGCGCAGGAGCAGCTGAGGAACGTCCAGCACATCCAAGCAACTGATGGTGCTTTTGCAGCCATTTTTGAATGTGGGGCTGTTGTGACTTGGGGTGATCCAGAAAGTGGCGGAGATAGCAGCCAGGTGCAAGAGCAGCTCAGGAACGTCCAGCACATCCAAGCAACTGCCAATGGTGCTTTTGCAGCCATTCTTGAAAGTGGGGCTGTTGTGACCTGGGGCAATCCACGCTTTGGCGGAGACAGCAGCCAGGTGCAAGAGCAGCTGAGGAACATCCAGAGCATCCAAGCAGCTGCCGGGGGTGCTTTTGCAGCCATTATGGAATCTGGCGATGTCGTGACCTGGGGTGATCTGGCATGTGGAGGAGACAGCACCCCAGTACAAGAGCAGCTGAGGCACGTCCAGAGCATCCAAGCAGCTGCCTGCGGTGCTTTTGCTGCCATTCGTGAATTTGGCGATGTCGTGACCTGGGGTGATCCAGCACATGGAGGAGACAGCAGCCCGGTACAAGAGCAGCTGAGGAAGGTCCAACACATCCAAGCAACTTCCCATGCTTTTGCCGCCCTTCTTGAATCTGGACATGTTGTGAGCTGGGGTGATCCAAAGCTCGGCGGGGACAGCGACCAGGTACTCCTGAGCTGCTGAGCTTGTGACACGGACCTCGCCTTTGGTTGTGTGTTAAAAGAAGGGCACGGCTGCACAGTTGCATTTGGCTGTGGAACCAAAGCCTACAACCTGCGTAACCCTAGCTTTTTAATTTTGAGCCACACCCCTTTGTCATCAGTTTGGAGGTGAAACCACGAGCGCCAAGGAAGTGAGAGTAATAGCCGGCAACGGCTAGTTCAGTTTGGATTATTGGTGTGTGTGTGTATGTGTCGTTTTTGAGCTGCGTTTTTGGAATTGGCTCAAGTTGACAAATTGCAAGCATCCTTCTCCATTCAAGATTCGTCCATCCTTCACCAGCTTCTTTCTTAATTGGCTCTCCCTTGGTTTTGGGCTTGTCGGAAAGGATCCAATGAACAAGTCACACCTGGAGTCTCCAGACTTGGACACTCGATTCATAAGCAGGCCCCTTTTGCGGCATTTCTAGTGGTGTGTGGTAGATTCCTATAACGTAACTCAACAGGAATTGGCTCTGCTCTTTTGAGGACTCAGACCACTAAAATGGGTGGGTGTTCCTTGTGTTGTTCCTTCGAAACCACAAATAAGAGGGTACGAATGGTACGAGTCTCCATGACCCTGTAAAAATTGGGTCATGACTTCTTCTTCTTTTTTTTGGGGGGGGGTAATGACCAACCATGTTTCAAGGGTCACGGAGACTCCAGGAACTTTGCGCTTCTGCGCTACCCTTTTGGGGTTCTGCCAATCGAAATCCAAGTGCGGCCAAACTTTTCACCGGGTTTCGAATCCGAAGAGACAAGCCCGCCTTTTGTTTTTTTGTGTGCCACTGGAAAAGATTTCTGCGTGAGATGCCCGCGGGATGTGAGCGGATATCTCGCTCCCTGAGTCCATGCTAGTGGCAAAAAAGTGCAGACTTGATTCCAGTCTCAGGAAGGGAGTCACTGGGATGGGTGTCCTCAAAGAAATGGCGTGCGCCCTTTAGAGTAAACTGCAGTGAATATTTACCATTGCCCATGCAAACACTCGAATGGCGATTTGGTGGATTCTGTAAAACCGATTCAAGTCGTGATCAGAATCATGCTTCCCCCTACTCCAAATACCCACGTTGTTTAGGGTATGATGTCAACCTACTAAAAAAGGGATCAGTATTTCCCATGGAATCCTTTTTTTTTTAACAGCCTAAACAGAAGCGGGTATCTGGAGGGGGTGACTTTAAACATTGGCTGCATCAACTAAGGCTACCCCGTCCAAATAGTATTGGATCCACCCCCGTGGTCCTCAGGACGGTGAAAAAAAATCCCAGTGGTCCGTTCCTGGGCGTTTGTGAAAGTTGGAAAACACGGGGCAGGCTGGTTCCAGGTGCTTCGTTCTGAATGTTCATCTTGTGTAAGTTTCTTAAAACATCTTAAACCGTTCAGTTTATCTACATTTGGTCTCATTTCTTTTGGATTGGATACATACATGTTCTTTTCATGTTTCCTCATGTCTTGATTTATGCTGTTGTATAGCAACATCCCTGAGCATCAGTCCTGTTTTTATCGCATTTGTCTTGCTTTTTCTTGTTTTTTTGTTTCCTCTGTTTGTTCTTCTATTTCACCTCTCTGGCGAATTCCGTTTGCCGTGCCCCATGGCAGCATGGAACAAGAGCCCCAAAGGGGCGGTGAGCTGCATGGATCCCACAAGTTTGCTGGGGCTCGTGTTTAGGCCCTCTCTATTTGCAGCAAGGTTTCTCCTTTGGGTGGTGTTCTCGTCTTGGGCTGCCCTTTGGTTTGTGGTTTTAAAGGGAAACCAACAGGAAACCACTATATATATATATATACATATATATATATATATTTGGTTTTGGAGGGGGGGTGCAACTAAAACACGGCACAAGTATTACTTCACACCACTCCAATGCACAAAAGGCCCCATGTCCCTTTCCCAGATACTGTATGTACGTTATAGTTTAACTCCTATTTGAAAAGGATTTGTTTACTTAAATTCTCAATGAACATAAAGCAACTTTGGAAACCTATACCTTGCTCAATTCTATTCGCAATTCCAAATGCATTTGAAGCAAACTCCTATTCGGAAAGGATATCAATTGGGACATTTCAGAGGACTCCAAATTCTGAGGCGGTGGGGGCCCAAAAATGGGAAACATCGAGGAGTATCATCTCTAGACTCTAGATTTATCATCCCCAAACGGCACTAAAACCAGGGTCCACGAGGGGGGGAGGTTTATGTATACCTGGAGTCCCCATAACCCTTTTAAAAATGGGGTCATGACCCAATTATTTTGGGTAATGACCAACCATTTGTAAAGGGTCAGGAGACTCCAGATATATATATATATATGTCTACCTGGAAAGCCGTATGGCCATTGTTTTTCGCATGGAACCCGTATTTGGATCGTTTTTCCCGTATGGTCATTTTTGGCTGGCCGGTGGCCGTATTGTGCCGTATGCAGCCTGTATTTTTGTCAACAAATTTGTTGACACGAAGCCGTAAATCACCGTATGTTCATTTTTTGGTGGCCCAAGCCGTGTGGACATAAGAGAAAAAAGAAAGAAACAAAAAACATCACATATGGGTTTCCAGGTATATATATATATTATATATATATATATATATCCATACATACTTACCTCTTAAAAACACAACTTTTCAACTTTTTGGGTAACATGGGCTATATGTCTGTAAAAGATTAACTTCCCCAGGGCTTGGAGTTTTAAGGGGTAAGCATATGATGTTGGATTTTTGTTTTGGGACACCTCCATTTGGGCCCAGGGGCGCGGCAAGTCGCCAGGCGTTGAAGGGCGCCTTGCTGAAGCGGATGATCAAAGTGGGTGCGACCGCCGGCTCGGGATTCGGAGTCGGAGCGGGCGACCGCCGGCTCGGGTTTTTTGTTGTTTGGACTTTTTGATCCCAAGGTACCTGGAGTCTCCCTAAGGACCCTGAAAAAATGGTTGGTCATGACCCAAAATAGTGGTTGGTCATGGACCCATTTTTATTTCGGGTCATGGAGACTCCAGGTAGACTTCTTCCAAGTTTGCCGTTTTCCCCGGTTGGCCTGAAAGGGAATCGATATTGGACATATGTTCTTTTTTTCCAGGGGGCTTAAGCAAATGGAAGACTTCCATTTCCGAGAATGATTTGTATATCCCCTGCTGCTTTTAAAGCGAATCGATTTCACCACTGGACATAGTTATTTTTTGCAGTAGGCTTAAGCAAATGGAAGTCAGGGCTCCACTTTGAATGAACCAGCCCTGGGTTTAAGTCTACCCTGGGGGTAGCCGAAAAATGAAAACCTGGCGTATCTCTCTCTCTCTCACTCTTTCTCTCTCCCTCCCTCTCTCTTTTTCGAGGGTACCTGGACCCTCAAACTAAAGATGGGTTATGGCCCCGGCATCACTGTGGAGCCCTATAATTGTTGGATGCATGTCCATGTTTAAGGGGTACATGTTTCTGGGTTGGTTTAAAGGGGACACCAACTGAAAAAGCACAACTTTGAGATATTTTGACACCCTTTATCGTGTCAGGACGGTTGCTTCGGGTCTGTCTCCAAGTAGGGGGATCCCTGTTTCACCGGCTTTCAAGGGAACCAAAAGGAAACCACCTAGGAGGACCCCCTAATTTGAGAAGGGACAAAAGCTGCTTCGGGTAAACCACATGGGTTTGCGAATGAGAGAAGCTTGGAGCCTTTTCTCCTTTTTATCAAGGCGAACCAAAGAAGCACACCGAAAAGAAATTAGGGTCTCCCCAGTTCGCAGCAAGTGTTTGGGGTCTCTTTAATTTTTCGACACATATCCAAAGCCGCAACGTGGGAAAGGGCGCTGAGGGAGTTGTTCGGACAGTTGTGTTTGGGGTCGACTTAGGATACATTTTACATTTTAAAAGTGACTCCATGTGAAGCAAACAATAAAACCAAAACATTCTATGAGCCTAACCCCAATCATGGTGTGTTTCTGTGTGTGTTTTTGCTCTTTAACAGATGTGAGCATATGGGATCGACCCTGCCCAGATCCAGGCAACACATAGCCCCCGATTCACCTCCAAATTCCCGGCTTCCCGGCTTTTTTAATGGGTGTTTTGTGAAAACCCTTGGTTTCCTTGGAAAAAAACATACCTTTTTTAGTAGAGAGTCGACAAATCATACCCTAAAAGAAGTGGGTATTCGGCGTAAGGGGTGGGCTTAAGGAAAAGCCAAGAGGGCCCACTGGCGCGGCGCCCTCTGAGGAAACTGGCCTGGGACACTTTTTCACGAGAGTTCGGGTTGCTTCTTTGAAGCTCGGTACCTTTAGTTGGTTTGATTCAAAGGCAAGCCCACATACCTGGGTCTGTCGTTGTTGCCATCCATTTTGTGGGGGTTGGTACAGGGAAACCAACAGGACAACCGCCATTTTGGGGTCCCTTCTTCTAAGACATGGAAAGTTCGACCCGCAGTTCATAGCTTAGAGCTCGTCACCCAATCTCTCCGCAGTTTAGGGCCCGGGTTCCATGGGTTCCCCAGTTTGTATGTTGAGACAGTGGTAGAGTTGTAGACTCCTTTGCCACGTTTTCAGTCTGATACATATATATATATATATATATACACGTATATATGTACCAGTCCCTGGGCCACGTACCCCCCCCCCCCCAATGGAATGGTCCCCCCATTCCCCCGCATCATCCGCATCTTGGGGATGATGCTGGCAATGCTGGGGATGCTGTCCAGTACCGTGCGAGCCCTGCAGCTTCGGTCCCAGACCCCCTTTCACCCCGTGAACCAACACCCCCGCACCTCTCGCAACATCCTACCCTAAACCAAACCACCCTGCAACCCCTCCTTAACCCCAACCCTAAGCCTAAATCAACCCAAAACCCAAACCCACCCGAAACCCACCGCAAACCAACCCTGAACCAACCCTGAACCAACCCTAAACCAACCCACCAAGCCTAAACCAACTCCGAACCACACCCAACCACCCAACCACCCAACCACCCAACCACCCAACCACCCAACCACCCAACCACCCCACCACCCCACCACCCCACCACCCCACCACCCCACCCAACCACCCCCCCCCAACCCCACCACCACCCCACCACCCACCCACCCCACCCCCACGGGGGGGGGGGGGGGGGGGGGGGGGGGGGGGTCCACGGCCTGGAACATATATGCCTGTGTGTGTGTGTGGGCGTTTGTGTTTCGGGTACCTTTGTTGGAGTTGGTTTATACCGGGACTAGTACCGGGTAGGTTTCCAGCCATCTACGAAGCCTCCAAACAGTTCCGCCGGAAGTTGGCCAAGCCCCCTACTCCACATACTTTGTGTTGATTGTTGTTCAACGAAAAACATGGTTTTCCATTATAAATACTTCCTGTTCAGCAAGGGGTCGACATCATACCCTTAAAAAGGCGGGTAGTGGGTGTAGGGGGAAGATATTTGGTGATTGGAGTGCATTTCGGCAAGGTGCCCCCTACTCCAAATACCCACTTTTGTGGGGTATTTCTGGAAAAACCTGGCTTTCCGTGGTAAATACCGATCCCTTTTTTAGTAGAGGGGGGCGACAAATCATACCCCTCAAAAGGCGGGTAGTGGTAGGGGCAAGATTCGGTGATTGGAGTGCATTTCAGCAAGGTGTGTTTCTTAGCACGGGAACCTAGAAAATGTCGCGGGCTCTTTTGGATTATGAGCGCGACTTCAAGGGAGCTCCGACTCCAAAAAGACATCCAATCAGCAGTCCATTCGCGGTGGAGCCATGAAAAGGGAAGAGAAGTGAGGGAAGCCGTTTTGTGAGCCGTGAGGTGTGCTTCCACTTGGAAGTTTGGCCGTTTTGTGAGTCCTTGGTGTGCTTCCACTTGGAAGTTTGGCCGTTTTGTGAGTCCTTGGTGTGCTTCCACTTGGAAGTTTGGCCGTTTTGTGAGTCCTTGGTGTGCTTCCACTTGGAAGTTTGGCCGTTTTGTGAACTTGGAACTTGGAAGTTTGGCCGTTTTGTGAGTCCTTGGGTGCTTCCACTTGGAAGTTTGGCCGTTTTGTGAGTCCTTGGTGTGCTTCCACATGGAAGTTTGGCCGTTTTGTGAGTCCTTGGTGTGCTTCCACTTGGAAGTTTGGCCGTTTTGTGAGTCCTTGGTGTGCTTCCACTTGGAAGTTTGGCGTTTGTGGTTCTTGGTGTGCTTCCACTTGGAAGTCCTTGACTTTTGGCCGTTTTTGTGAGTCTTGGACTTGGAAGTTTGGCCGTTTTGTGAGTCCTTGTGCTTCACTTGGAAGTTTGGCCGTTTTGTGAGTCCTTGGTGTGCTTCCACTTGGAAGTTTGGCCGTTTTGTGAGTCCTTGGTGTGCTTCCACTTGGAAGTTTGGCCGTTTTGTGAGTCCTTGTGAGTCCTTGTGCTTCCACTTGGAAGTTTGGCCGTTTTGTGAGTCCTTGGTGTGCTTCCACTTGGAAGTTTGGCCGTTTTGTGAGTCCTTGGTGTGCTTCCACTTGGAAGTTTGGCCGTTTTGTGAGTCCTTGGTGTGCTTCCACTTGGAAGTTTGGCCGTTTTGTGAGTCCTTGGTGTGCTTCCACTTGGAAGTTTGGCCGTTTTGTGAGTCCTTGGTGTGCTTCCACTTGGAAGTTTGGCCGTTTTGTGAGTCCTTGGTGTGCTTCCACTTGGAAGTTTGGCCGTTTTGTGAGTCCTCGGTGTGCTTCCACTTGGAAGTTTGGCCGTTTTGTGAGTCCTTGGTGTGCTTCCACTTGGAAGTTTGGCCGTTTTGTGAGTCCTTGGTGTGCTTCCACTTGGAAGTTTGGCCGTTTTGTGAGTCCTTGTGTGCTTCCACTTGGAAGTTTGGCCGTTTTGTGAGTCCTTGGTGTGCTTCCACTTGGAAGTTTGGCCGTTTTGTGAGTCCTTGTGCTTCCACTTGGAAGTTTGGCCGTTTTGTGAGTCCTTGGTGTGCTTCCACTTGGAAGTTTGGCCGTTTTGTGAGTCCTTGGTGTGCTTCCACTTGGAAACAAATATCAAGGTGTGAAAATTCACCCCTCTGGGTTTCAAAGGGGATCTACCCCCCTGCTCCAAATACCCTCTTTTTAGAGGGTATGATGTCGACCCTCTACCAAAAACAGGATCGGTATTTGCCATAGAAACCCGGGTTTTGCACAACATACCCTGAAAAAAGGCCGGGTACTTGGAGGTTTCGGGGGTATGACTGATTTCTTCTTTTTGCTTCCAGGCCCGGAGCTTCTGAAGTAACTTCGGCCACTTTTAAGTCCACGGCCGGGTTCGACCCCCCCGGTAAAAAGGCCACGGAAAAAAAGCCAGCCAGCCCGTGTTTTTTTTTTTTCCGGCAACTCCGCCACTCGAAACGGCCTTTGGACTCCCTAGGGGACGGACATGCAAAAAAGAGGCTCAGTTTGTTGCTCTGGTTTTCCTACGTGCGTCGGATCCGAGCGACTGGGGCATCTTCGTTAGATCCAGTTGGGAGTGTCACCCAGCAGGGCTAAGTACGGGGGACCTATACCCAGCTGCAGCCAGCGGATTCTGCCCCCTTTTTTTCAACTTGTTTGGGGTTTTTGGTTCCCCTTTGAACTCAATCAACGCAAAAAGGATGCCCTGGTTTTCCCATGGCGTATAAGTGGTTTATAGATTACCAGTACCCCCTACTCCAAATACCCACTTTGTTTAGGGTATTTTTGGAAAACCTGGTTTTCCATGGTAAATACCGATCCCTTTTTTAGTAGAGGGTCAACAAATCATACCCCCAAGAGGCTGGGTATTTGGAGTAGGGGGTACAACTTCAGCGGAAGACCCAAGTCTTGTTCCCCCAACAGTTGGCGCCTTTCGGCCGCCTTTGCGGGTGTGTCAAAAAGATACCCCGCAACCACCCAATACCCGGCCTTTTTTTAGTTGGTGTCACGTTGGGGGGCATCTCGAGTGTCCTAGAGTGGCGTCAGTCTTGGTGGCTCCCAGCCGTGGGTGCTTTTTAGATCTGTTAGTTGGTTTAGTGGATTTTGGGGTTTCCGAGTTTAACACACTAAATGTTATTCAGTTTTGGTTGGGGTCCTTTGCCCAACATAGCAGGTCATGACTCATGACCCCCTTTCTTCAAGGGTCATGAAGACTGCGGTGTGTTTCTCTCAACAGTTTGCAGATTATACCCCCTACTCCAGATACCCGCTTTTTTTCTTTCTCGGTATGATGTTGACCCTCTACTAAAAAAGGAGGTGTTTACTGTTTACCATGGAAACCCAGTTTTTCCAACAACTACCCTATAAAAAGTTGGTATTTGGAGTAGGGGGTTTGTCTAGGAGTTCGGAGCTCTTGAGGGGGAACCACCCCGTAACCGTTCCACCTGAAGTCCCCATGACCCTTTAAAAATGGGGTCATTACCCAAAATAATGGGGTCATGGACCCATTTTTAAAGGGTCATGGAGACTCCAGGCAGTACTCACCAATCTACAATCCTACAAACCTCACTTACCCAGCCCAAGCTGCCTAGCCTCGCCAACGCCTAACCTACCCCAACCTATCCCAAACCCCCACACTCACCTATCCAAATCTACCTACCTCTACCTAACCTACCTCTATAACATGCGAACTACCACAAATCCAGCCACCAGCTTGCCTCGCCAACCCTTCGCTTGCTTCGCAACGCTACCCCTCGCCGACACAATTTGGATACTCTACCCCCGACTCCAAATACCCACGTTTTTTAGGGTATGTCATGAGCTCTACTACAAAGGGAGGAATTTGCCCCGAAAAACCCGGTTTTTCCCCTCCCCCCAAAAAAAAAACCTAAAACTGAACCAGTTGGCATTTGGAGGTTACGGGGGTGAGGGTCCTGGGGCTAAGCAGAGCCAATGCCCCGCACTGGAGCTTTCGCCTCCGAATGGGAGCCCAAGCCGGATGGATCGGACCCACCTGGAGTCTCCCGAATTAGACCCGAATCAAAAAGACCATGACCAACCATAATTTTGGCGAACCCACCATTTTTATTAAGGGTCCTTAGGGAGACTCCAGGTACTCCCCATTTCCCGGCCTTTTTCTAGTTTGTATTTTTTTTCGAAACACCGATGGGGCTTGCATTGCAAATACCTCGAGGTATTTACCATGGAAACCCAGGCTTTAGTAGAGGGTCGACATCATACAATAGAAAAAGAGGGTATTTGGAGTAGGGGGTAGAGTGTCCAAATTGTGTCCTTTTGGTTCTTTCAACCACCAAAAGTAGGGGGGATTCCTCAAAAGAAGACCCCTCCCTCAAGCGCCCCAAAGCTGCGGCCTCCCTTATTTACATGGTTGTTGTTGGGAAACATTTTACATGTTTGCTTATTGTGGTTCAGGGGTAAATCCAACCACTTAACTGCAGTGGCTCCCCTTCCAACGTCGACCAAGGGCATTTGGTGAAATTGTTCAATTCGGGAGCCTGGAAAGTGGTGGATTCATCAAGCCCCAAATGTCCACCTCAGTCCAGTCCAGTCTCCAGTCCAAAACCCCCCAACATGTTTGTCCATCCGAAAATTTGGATGCCAACCACCCCCCCCCCCCCGAATTTGTTGACGACCGGGTCAGACCGGCCAATTCCGCCCGGGTATTTGGTGAAATTCAAACTCAGGACCCACCACCAGGAAGGGGCCCCCCAGGTTTCATTTCATGTCCAGACCCCAACCGACCAAAGACCCCCCGGCTTCGGCGAGGTCCAGTGCCCTTTTGTCCGTTCCTTTTTTGGGGGGTTTTGGGTTCCCACTCCAAAAACCCCCGATTCACCTCCAAATACCGATTCGGCCTTTTTTTAGTTGGTATTTTTTGGAAGAACCTTCCACGGAATATACCTCCTTCTTTAGTAGCGGGTTTACATGTGGGTGTAGGGGGTACCCTTTTTTGCGGTTTGGGTTCCCCTACTAAAATAGACAAAGAAGGAAAACATGGGGTACCAAAATTATTCGAACCTCCAAAACTGGAGGACCTAGTTGATGACAACCCCAATGTCCATCCGAAAATTCGGATGCCAACCTTCCCCCCTCCCCCGAATTTTCTCGATGACCGGGTCAGACCAGCCAACTCATGTTTGTTGTTGGGAAACATGTTTTACATGTTTGCTTATTGTAGCAATTTTTGCTCCCCTTCCAACTTTCAACCGAGAATTGCCTTGCTTGAAACACCGATCGTTATTTTTTCCCATCAATACCCACTCGAAAAGAAAAAAAAAAAAAAACAAAAAAAAAAAAAAAAAAAAAAAAAAACAACAACAACAAAACACTGGGCATTTGGAGGTGGGCGGGGGGTAGGCTGGGCCCAATGTCAAGTGCCCTCCTTGCGTTTCGAGGCAAGGACGTGACCATGGCGAACCGCACCAAGCCCCAGGCGAAGGCCGCCTCCGACGCCATGGCGCGGCTCCTGCCCGGAACCTCAAAAAGCGGCGAGCGCGACGCGACGTGTGTGCGGCGTGTGCGGCGGCGGGGGAAGGAGCGGTGACGAAAAATGGCGAATACCTACAATCTGGGGTAGACTTAGGATACATGTTACATACCAATTTTTCCAGTGACTCAAAGTGAAGCAAGCAATATAATATACATTCTGACCCAGGATTAATAAACCCGTCCCATTTCTTAGCGGGTGTTCCCTCCAAAAGTGGCCTGAATCCTTACTAAAAGGGGACACCCCCCTATAAATCAACCAGGGGTTTATTTATCCGGGGTTAGCATTATCTAAGTGATTCTGTCATGCCCGCTACTTTCTGGGGAAGTGGGATGGGGGGAGTCCCCAATTTCATTCCTCCAGTCTTCTCATGAGAACGAAAATGGGTTACCATACCCTACTCCAAATACCTTCATTTTTTAATGGCATAATTTGTCGACCCTCTGCTAAAAAAGGGATCGGTATTTACCATGGAAACCCAGGTTTTTTCCAAAAATAACCATAAGTTGGTGGGGGGGCAAGGCACCCCATGCTGAAGGGAATTCGAAGAAACTACCCTTTAAAAAATGAGAAGAAGCAAACACAAAGAGGAAAAACACATGTTTTGCTTTTTCCACCTTGCAACCCTCTTTTTTGTTGGTTGCACTCTAACCCATGTTTTCCTGTTGGAATCTTGAGGGAGGCACTCACTTCCTGAATTGACGAGAGAGCGTGACTTTTCGGGCTTGGACCAGTTTTGCGGTATCGGGGGTTTGAGCCCATGTCCGGACACACGGCGCCAGGTGCCCGAATTGTCCGACCAGTCTTGTGGGCGTTCGTGCCTGGAAGTCAAGAGAAGAGTTCTTGTTTTTTCTAACTGGTGGTCGGGGCTAGAGGGAATGTGTTTTTAGGACCCCAACATTTCAGAAATGGCTTGCCGGTTAGTTTCCCTTTAAACTCGGGTTATGGGAGGCCTCTGAGGTACTTTTTACGCGGAGTCTCCTGCTCACCCTTTAATCAAGGTGTCGTGAACCCCTTCAACCCCTCTCGTTTCCTTCTGGTTTCCAGCACTTTTCGTGTCAGTTTACAAGAGTATTCTGGAATCGCCGAATCATCCTGAATCAGCGAAGCCTTGTATTCCCCCTACACCTAGTACCCGCTTTTCTGGTGTATGATGTCGAGTATTTAGCATGGAAAACCAGGGTTTTTCTGCAAAAGCATCTAAAAAGAAGTACCTGGAGTCTCCATGACCCTTTCAAAATGGGTCCATGACCAACCATTCTTTTTGGTAATGCCCCCATTTTTATTTCGGGTCATGGAGACTCCACATTTGGAGGAGGGGGGGGTGTCCTGCATTTCCGTGCCACGTTCTGCCCATTCGCGTGCCCGTCGACTCAGGTTCAAGGCTCCCGTGGGCTTTTTCCACCGATTCCTCAACCGGTCACCCTAGAGCCCATTAAAAGAATGGCAAGGACCCAGTTTGGAGGATGAAGCTCCAGGGTAAATGGTGCAGACATTTTAACCCCACTTGTTGTAATGGTGGTTTGAAACCCAGGGCCAAGAAGCAACCCGGGTGCAACTATGGAGCTTATGCTTACCCTGAGCTTGTCAAGTACCAGAGAATCGACCGACGCCAACTAGGACACCCCTACTCCTGCGAAAGGTCTAAAACACTAGTTAACAAGAAACAGCGTTGTGGGATCAAGGGGTTTCTCCCCACTTCTGTGATACAAGGGAATCTCCCTTTATATGAAGAAAATAGTCTTTGGGAAGCCCTTTCTGTTGTATCACAGCTGTGGTCATTCCCCACAGCCCTGAGAAGAAAGAACTCTGGGGCGTGTGGGGGCAGCCTTACTAACCTAAGCGCACATATACTAATGCGACTCGCCTAAAATCCAACAGATCGAACAAGCTTGTTTCGTTTCTTCTTTTCGTCCCTAAATTGATCAACACATACGGCGTCCGAGACGAGGTCCCCAGCCTCCAAATGAAATTGGGAGAAGATGACCCCTAAAATGTCCGTTTGCGGGGCAATTTTCCGTTTTGTTTTCTAGATGCATGGAATTGGGTCCCTTCTGGGAAATACAATTGAAATTGGATTACGTTTCCCTCACCCCCCTCCCCTTGAAGGTGGGATGAGACGAGCAAACGAGCGAAAGAGCAAAACCAACTTAACACATACCCCCACTCCAAATACCCGCTTTTTGCTTAGGTCTTATGTGGACCCTCTGCCAAAAACGGGATCGGTCTGGAAAACCCCGTGCCACCGGCGCGCGGAGCTTGCTTCATGGATGTGTGCCACGTGTGCGACTGCATCGCGCTGGTTCTGGAGGATGCCCTCCGTGCACTGGGCTTTGCAAAGCCAAAGAGACTCGGCGAAGCCAAGCGAAAGCCAGGCTTGCCATGCCCTCGGGTTCCTGGTTCCCCTCGGGTTAAGCTTTCCAGGAAAAGAATGGCAACCAAGAAAACCCAATTTGGAGGATGAAACTCCTGAAGGCTAAATAATGGTGGCTATATTTATCCCCTTTGTTTTAATGGTGGTTTGAAACCCTGGGCATGGTGGGAGATTGGGTTTTGGTGTCACTGGAGAATATAAGGGCAACTTTACTTCACTGTTGGCATGCTTTTAGTTGTGTTTTAGTTTATTTTTGTTAATTTTATGTGTGCTCCCCATAAGGTCTGGAAATCAAATAACTATAGAATACTTCTCCAAGCATGAATTTGAGTTGCAAGTACCCTGCCTTCTAATTCTTTAGGCTCAATGACTCACCAAATCCAACCCCTGCTTAAGGATTTAGGCCTAAAGGGAATCCCCTTGACCAAAGTCGTGGGAATCCCACCAAAGTCGTTGGATTTCATCGAATCGACATGCGTTTGAGTCCGAAGACTTGAGTCACAGACTCGACAGGACACTCTAACCCGGGGTGTTTTTTTTTTTTTTTTTGGTAGGAATCCGACCCCGCCAAAATGTAGGGTTTCCTTTCGGTTTTCCTTTAAAAGCCACTCAAAATGAAGTTCCCTAAAAAACACAGACACAGAGACACAGAGACACAGAGACACAGAGACACAGAGACACAAAGACACAGAGACACAGAGACACAGAGACACAAAGACACAGAGACACAGAGACACAGAGACACAGAGACACAGAGACACAGAGACACAGAGACACAGAGACACAGAGACACACAGAGACACAGAGACACAGACACAGAGACACAGAGACACAGAGACACAGAGACACAGAGACACAGAGACACAGAGACACAGAGACACAGAGACACAGAGACACAGAGACACAGAGACACAGAGACACAGAGACACAGAGACACAGAGACACACACACACACACACGTCCATGGTTTCATGAAAGACTAGTTTACTGGCAAAGCGCTCAAATTCACGGGATTGAGTTGGTTTTGCAATTTGTGTGGATTATCATCGCTAAGAGTGTTGAAGTTGAAAAGGGAAGTAAAGGGCTTCCAATCAGTTTGGGGGCTCCAACCTTGGCACGTACAGACTCAGGTGGACCGGGAAGGCACTTTGACTAAGTTTGATATGGGAAATGGCGCCAAGGGAATCCCCCCATATCCCAGCTCCCTCCGTATCCCCGCTTGTTCGTTTGTCCAATATGTGTGTTTTTGTTGTTGGAAGTTCGGGGTTTGATGCTTTCAAAGGGAGTTTAAAGGGTCATCTTTGGAGAGCCCCCTCAGTGCGAATCGACCTCAACTGACCTTTTAGCTTCCCCCTTTTGGCAACCATTTTTACCCCTGCAACCTTCAAATACCAACTTTTTCTAGTTGGTATTTTTGGAAAAAGCGATCGGGTTTCCATGGTACATACCGATCCCTTTTTTAGTAGAGGGTCGACCTCATACCCTAAAAAAAGGCAGGGTATTTGAAGCAGGGGGTGGTGAAATCCCCCCAAAGGTGCATCTTTTATTTCTGGGTCCTTGGGGCAACTGAGGTGTATAGGCTTCAGTCACTTTTTTCCCCAACGGCTGAAAGCTTTGGGGTCTCAGCCCAGATAGGCTCCGGGGTAGTCTGGGGCGGCCCTGAGGTATGGTTCCACAAGGGTTCCACCAGGGTTCCACGAGGGTTCCATGAGGTTCTGCGAGGGTTCTGGGAGGCTGGGGTGCTGGGGATATCGCCTGAGCTTCTTGGATCTTGGCCATTGGCAACAAAGAGTTTGGTTTCTTTGGCCAATCCAACGTTGAATGGAATTTAAACGGAACACCACCCATTTCCAGGCTTCCTTAATTTACCCCTTACACCCAATACCCACTTTTTGTTTCTATGATGAATCGACCCTCTTCTAAAAAAAAGGATCGGTATTTACCCCGGAGAACCGAACACGATTTTCCAATAAAAAACAACACCTAAACCAGGATCTATGTACCCTGAAAAACCAGGTTTTCCACAACAGAACACCTAACCCAGAGGGTCCAAGTACCTTTTAAGGAGGTACTTAGACCCCTTTTTACCCCCCAAAAGCCATCCTCATGAGGTACTTGGACCCTCCGGGTAAGCAACGAAGGTATCTGGAGGTTTCGGGGGTAAGACAGGATATCTGCCTTTTCAATTCCTTACATGGTTCTGGGCAGACCATTTTACCACACTGGGTTTTCATTATGACTTAAATGTTGGTCAAAGGGGCCCTGAGACGCGCGCCTTCCATTTTGCCCGATTGCTTCCGCTATGGCTCCAGGTTCCGCTTTGGTTTACCATTTGTGTATCAGGTTGTGATTATGACTCACCTCGCCCCCTGTGACGTGAGGCAAAGTCCGCAACTGTCCTTGGCCCTTGCCGCGGGGTTTGCTGCTCTGCCGGGACCGTCACTTCGCTGCTCTTGGCATGGTGTTCTCATTTGGTAATTCTTTGCGTCTCGGAACATGTCTGTATACCCCAGTGCCGTTTTAATTGTTGGGGAAGGGTTCCCCTACTGAAACCGACTAGAGAGGACCTAGTTATTGATCTTGTAACCCTAGCCCCCCTTGGGGACCCTCAATATGAGGGGGTTCCTTAACCCCCTTTGCAAGAATGAAATCGATCGGTCCAAGGGGCCTTTGTTGGGGAAATCATTTTGGCGTTTCGGAAGATGTGTATGTATATCCCAGTAGATCCCAGATACAGGGTATGCCTACCGTACAGGTGGATCCACTGGGCGCTGTTGTGGGTGTTAAATGGAAACTATCACCACCAAAACTATGGTTGTTGTTGTTGTTGTTGTTGTTGTTGTTGTTGTTGTTGTTGTTGTTTTTGCAAGGGATTTAGGCAAATGTGTGCAGTCATTGGGTAATGAGTCTGTTGCTGATGTCTTGTTTGTCCCGGTGTTGTGTTTCTTCTGACCTGGTTCATTTGTAGCAGAGGGTTTTGTCATACGAAGAGTTGCCAGACGGAAGCGTTTGCGAGGGATCCACTGAAATCGGAGCATGAGATGTGCTGGTTTTCGAGATACTTGTTTGATGAGGCTGCTTAGGGCAACCATTTGGCTGGTTTCCCTACTTACAGATTCGACTGCCGGCTCTGAGCTGCCAGGATCTGTCGGAATCTTGTTTCCCATGGTTATGTGGGTCTTTCTCCAAATTGACCCCTTTGTGGTTGCTAGTGAAAGGAACACCAAAAGACAACTCTTGCCATTTTCGTTGGACAGGGCTCGGCTTACATGTGGTGGGTGGATAAACATCCATTTCGCGCCACCTAAGAAACCCAACGGAATGATTCGATTCCCCCGAAAAAGCCAACAAACGTTATGGTTTCCACCATGGTGACTCATTTCGTGGTGCGAGAAGCCGACTTCGCAACCATGCACATACCCCCTACTCCAGATACCCGCTTTTTTATGATATTGCTATTGTTTGAAAAACCTGGGTTTGCATGGTTTATCCCTCCTTTTTTAGCAGAGGGTCGGCAAATCATACCCTAAAAAAAGGCCGGGTATTTGGAGCAGGGGGTGTGGGTGTGTCTTTTCTTTAGGGATTTCTCACCAAAACAATGGCTTTCCTTTTGGTTTCCCTTTCAAACCAGAGTTGAGAACCGGGTACCCTCAAAAAAAAACATGTTGAGAACCTGCCCATGCACCAAGCCCTGTCCCACATGGTGATCTGAAATCGGCACATCGAAGCGGAGGATCGGAAAAATGCCCCTCACACCCGATACCCGGCCTTTTTTTTTAGTTTGTATCATGTGGACCCTCTACTAGAAAAGGCGGTATTTTGCGTGGAAAGCCGGTTAACCGGTTTTCCAAAAAGTACCAACTAGAAAAAGGCCGAATCGGTCTTTGGAAGTTACCGGGGAGCTACTACCAGCTACTACCGGGACTCGTTGACTTTGCACCTTTTGGGTTTGGAGCGTGGTGGTAAAATTTGAGAAGTTCCCATTTTTTCCTCCAAATACCGAAGCTCGGCATCTTTTTCTAGCTGGTAGGCTTTTTTTTTCCGCAAAAACCGGTTTCGGCTTCTCAAGGTAAATACCGATCCCTTTTTTAGTAGAGGGTCGACAAATGATACCCTGGAATAAAAATGGATATTTGGAGGTTACGGGGGTAAATGAGAAGTTTGGTTACTTCTTTGGCTCCACTCGATGGGAAGTGAGGCTTACTCCGAATCCAGAGGCCGACTTTTGCTTCCCCAGAACTAGATTAGCTCCCCTTTTTTTTTTGGGGGGGGGGGGGGGCCTTTTTGTTTTCCACGTTTTCAGAACCCAGGCCAAAAAGATCATTTTTGCTGGGGTCCGATTTTTCCAGCCTACCCCTTACACCCAATACCCACTTTTTCAAGGGTATCATGTAAACCCTCTACTAAAAAAATGTATTTACCATGGGAAACCGATCGGTTTTCCCCAAAAAATACCCTAAAACAAGTGGGTCTTTGGAGTAGGGGGTAGTTTCGTGGCTGCAAAGGCCCGATTTTTTCGGTGTGCGAGGTCAACGTCTGCCGCGCAGGGCTTACCGGTGGCCTGGGCGGCCATGGACCTGCATGCCCTGGCGTGGGCGGCGCCGTGCATGATGCTCTTGAGCTCGGGGACCATTTGGTGCAGGCAGCGGGGCGGAGCAGCGGAGGGACCCAGAAAATTCCCAAAGGCCGTTTCGAGTGACGGCCGGAAAAAAAAAGCAAACAAAAAAAACACGGCTGGATTTCTTCCGGGGAAGTCCTTTTTACGGGGGGTTCCTTTCCGGCCGTTGACCAAAGTGGCCGAAACAAACGGCTTCCTTCGGAAGCTCCGGGACTTGGGAGGGAAAAACGGGGAAAGAAGAAGTGACTTCTCCCAAGCGCGCAAAGAGCTTTTAACTCTCGGGTGCTCAGCCTCCTTTTCTGTGACCCAGACACAACCAAGCTTTAGACACCCAAAAGGACCTGGCGGACTTGTTTCGGGTTCTCCAAACCTGGCTGGGCCCAAAAAACGGTGGTCATGTTTTTAGGTTTGTGGTTGTGTCTTTTCGTGTGGGAATGGGATCAGTAAAGAAAAAAAATATGGCTGAAAATAATGACTCGAGAACTCAAGTTTTAGAAAAAGGTACGTGAAGGTTTGGAGCCTACACAACTGTTAAACAAAAAAAAATGCTGAAATTCGAATGGGGAGGACTCAAGTTTTAAGAAAAGCTTACGTGAAGGTTTGGAGCAGTCTCAAGTTGTGCGGGCTTTACACATAACTTTCCCAGGCGTTTTGCCCATACCAAGTCCCCCAGTGCCCGACCTCTCACCCCTTTGTTGGGGGGAGGGATCCCCTACAATAGACTACAGGAAAAAAGTGGGTACCCTTATTCTAACCTCTCTGCTGGAGGACCTAGCCATATAGCAGGCAGCCCTTCGATCTACGTCCTTATGGCTTGCATACAGAAGGGCCGCTCACAGGGATCATGTGTTACAGCTCCAATGCTTCCAAAGCATAACACGTTTAAGATCGGGTGGCTCCCACCCTTGGTTGCCTACAAAACCAGGTTTGCATGGATCAGCTGGGTGAGTTAAAACAAATCCCCTGTTGATGTTAAAGGCCATGCGGATTGCATAAGTAAGGCCTCATGGCCGTGTTTGCGTCAAAGGCCTCAGGGCTTTTGAAGGCTTTTAGTGGGGGAGCCGCCGAACAACATGGCCGCGATGTTACTAGGCCCTTTGGTGGATAACATTTAGGGGATTCGTGTGTTCCGGGAAGCCAAAAGGAAATGAGCAAAACAAAAGGAGGTCCAGCTGTCTGCCCGTGCATCAGCTTTTCGGTTCAACCACCCCAAAAACCAAGTAGTGTCTGAACAATCCGCTTACCCCAAAGTATGTGAGAGGCAGCTCAGGAGCCAAGTGTGTTCCTGGAGCAAACTTGGATCCGGGTACTGGACATTTTTATTCACTTTTTGCGGGGGGCTTGAGCAACTGGCTTTATTTCCACCTGGAGCCTGAAGCGACCCAAAGAAAAGAAGAGTTCGCCCTCTAAATTGTGGGTTGCAATAGCCCGTGTTTAAGCTGGAATTTTGCGGGTCCAGGTACAAACCAACTAAAGGTACCAGAGCTTCAAAGAAGCAACCCCATTTCTTGCGACACAATTTTGAGGGTGGCATGGTTTTGATTACGACGCAGTCGGTTTTTTCTATGACCCTGAGCTCGCAGGGCCCAGAGATATGAGGAGCCAAAGCGGCGGCTGGCGCAGAGTGCGTCCCAGGCAGGTACTGTGAGTGGGGAAAATGCTTGGTACTTACAGGGGAAGCGGATCGTCATTCCACGGTTGCGGTTCAGAATTTTGTTCCAAAGGCTAACCACTTAAGTTCCAGAGTCTAAACTCGGTGGTTTGGATTCGTGGCTTGGTGGGCTAAGGAGGGGTTCTCCACTTACCCTCCACAAGAAGCAGGGGTTCAAATCCCCAAACCACCAATGCAAGCCACCAATTAGTGGGAAATATGGGTGTGGTCTCGATTGCCCGAAGCGAATCGGCCTTTGATCCTTTGCATTTCTTATCTTTTGTCCTTGTTTAGCCATAGCCAAAACGGTTCAACTGAGCCAATTGAAATTCCCCTAGACAGGGACACACCCATAGCAACCAGTCCGCACTCCCCTTGGGAGAGCCAATGGGTGGTTGCTGAAAAGAAGCTTCCTATAACAAACATGGTTTGGTGCAACTCTCGGTATGGGCTTGCAAAAGACTGGCAGCTTTTTGCAGCCTAGTAAACATGAACAGAACCCCCGACAAATGCCAACATATCTAAAGTCATGCCAATAACAGACTGTGAAGCGCATAGCGCCCAAACGTACCTTAGTAAGTTCGCGAGCTGAGCTATTACCCATTGACAGGGTTGGCTCCACTCAGGGGGATCTACAGGTGGCTTAAAGCTCGGGCTACCATCAACTGACGTCCAATATTTGTTCTTTTCCCTTGTCTTAAAAGGAACTTATCACTACTGGAAATCTTTGTTCCAGTCTTCACAAACTGGAGGCTTACCAAGTCAAATCTGGAGACCAACTTCCCTTTTGGGTTCCAAAGGACCACTTTGCGCTCGCGCGGGTTTTGAGTTTCCCGGGATCCGGTGAACAAACGCAGTAGCACGGAGCCATTTTTGTCAACTACCCCAGGGAGTCCAAAGGCCTGAGTTACGGAGGCCGTTTAAACACGGAGGTTTGTTACGGCCTTTTCACGGGGTGGTTACGGCCTTTTTACAGCTTTTTGCGGCCTTTTTACAGGGTGTTTACGGCCGTTGACAAAAGGCGTAAGTTACTCAGGCCGAGGAAGCTCTGGGTACGTTGCTGTTGCTCATGACTGAGTGTGTCTCATGAGACGTCGCCCGTGGGTTTTTGTTGGGCTGCGGAAGAGCTTTAGAGAGGGGGCTGACGATTCAGCCGGCTCTTGAGGCTCTGGATCTGCGACTTTTTTCCATTGCCCATGGCTTCG
>CAUJNA010000003.1:740407-752907 GCA_963377175.1 Effrenium voratum
TGCCCAGGTTGATTTCAACTGGCCCGAGGTGTTTGGGAGTTACATGAATCAGTGGCCCCCCCAACACTTAGGACCCAGTAAATCCCTTCACAACCCGCTAGATCTCCAGCGTAGGTCAACTGGGGATCTACAGCTTCTGACTGGGCCAACTTCACTTGGATGTTCATCCTACTTAGTACTTGGCTTGGCCATCCACAGCCATACTCTTAAGCTTTTAACGCTTTTTGAGTTTTTTTCAGGGACTTGTGACGTTCGCCATTAAATGTTTCACTTTCAGCAAGGGCTCAACAAATCACTAACTTAGTAGGTTGCAAGCACGGTTATGGACGGTTGACAACGGGCCGGTTGACATATGACCTACTTTGCTTATAGCCGACTTTCCGGTGAACAGCAAGCTTGCTGGTGCTCAGTGGGGGAATGACCTTCCGGGGGTTGGGAATGAACCTAGAAGGAAACCAAAGGGGATGTTTGTAGGGGTCAGTCCATTCCCTGCCTATCGAACCACTTGGTGGATCCCAGCCATCCGGTTCAACTTAGCTTGTTAGATCCTTTTAGTGTTTAGTGGTGGTTTCCATTTAACCCACTCAACGTTCGTCAAACTTTTAACGGGGGATCAGAAAACGGGCAGCCCAGAAGAGAATGCGGAGTGGATGCGCTTTCTGTGGTTTCCCCATGTTGTTTGGCCAGTTGTTCCTCTTTTAATGCTCTTTTAGTACTCTTTTGCTATCCTACAAGGGTGGATCCACAAAACCCGCATCCACACCGTGTCCTAGAGCGCAGGTGCTGCTGGCGTCCACAGCTGTGCAGCTTGGCGTTTGCACCCTGGACGCCGCAGACGTTCTTCATCCCTGGGCGGCCTTGCGCCTGTCTTCGCCCTTCCTCGCGTGCAGATTCTTGCCACTTGGCTCCGAGTGAGGTATCTGGGTATCTCAGACGTGGTGGCTCCCAGGCATCTCCTTGCCTCTTTTTTTTGGGGGGGGGGTATCTCCTGGGTCCCCCAGCCGTGCCCTTCCTAACCCCTTTTTTGGTTGGGAGGATTCCCCTACTAAAATAGGCAACAGAAAAAAGGGTATCCTTATTCTAACCTCTCCACTGGAGGACCTAGCTCCAAGCGAGGTATCTGGATATCTTTAGGGTAGACTCCATTTCAATTCTTTCCAGGGATCCGAATCTTTTCAGGAAACCATCCAAAAAACCAGGTTGGAAACAGATCCGGTTTTTGAAGAGAACGATGGTTGAGAAGAATGGAAGAGGAATCAACCCCTAGAGTGTCTCGGACTTGCCTCAAGTCAAGGTATGTGGTTACGGGGTCCTGGGTGCCCTGGGACCCAGCATGGTTTTCGGGCCAAGCTTTTGGAGCACCTAAAAAAATATCGACCATGCGAGTATGTACCTGGAGTCTCGCATGGGCCAAGCTTTTGGAGCACCTTTTCTATCGACCATGCGAGTATGTACCTGGAGTCTCGCATGGGCCAAGCTTTTGGAGCACCTTTTCTATCGACCATGCGAGTATGTACCTGGAGTCTCCTTCTGTAGACATGGTTGGTCATGACCCCGATTCTTTTTTCCGGGGTAATGGCCAATTTCATTTTGTCAAGGGTCCTTAGGGAGACTCCAGCAGACTTGGTGCCTCCCAGACATCCGGTTCCTCGGCTCAGTTGTTGAGTGGCTCCGAGTCCCTTTTTCCAACTTTTTTTTTTCCGCGGCTGCCCCACTAAAAGGGTCCAAGCCCCAAAAAAGGGTTCCCTGGTTTTTCCAGGGTCGCTGAACAACCGAGTTGGCTTTTTGCTTTTTGGGGGCTGAGTGTTGCTTCCTGAGCTGATGGACTTTAAACTTTTTGGGTTTGGACCATTTTGATGGTAAACAAACAGCTTCGGTGACTGTTTTTGGGCCAGTCCACTTGGGAGGTGAGGGGAGCTCCAGTCATCCTACAAGCTTTCGGCAGCGGATTTGAGGCCATTGTTAGTCATCGCAGAAAACGGTTCGCCTTTGGTTTCTGCCCCCTTTACTGAGAATGGCACATGGGTATGTGTCGAACTGGGGACCTCAAAAGCAGATTTGGGTTCTGCTTTTAGTTTCCCTTTAAGGTACATCCAGATGGAGGTTACTCTTCATTGACCCACTAGGTTGGTCGTTGCTTTCCCAAAGCCATCAAATGGTTCCCTAATACAACAAACAGCCAATGGTGCCCTTGTTTTCCTATTTGTTGGAGGTGGTATTTTTGAAAGGAGCTACACAAAAACAGTGACCTTTTTTGGCATGGCGATCAGGGGTCTGGGCAAGTGAGGGTATATAACCATGGTTCTGGTGCAAATTCGCTCCGACTCGAGCTCACCAATTCTGGGCCCAATTTCCGGCTTGTGATTATAGCGGATAAGCTCTAATTTGTGGTTTGGATCGGTGGTTTTGGGGGGTTTGAACCCATATATTTGTAGAGAATAAATTGGAAACCATGTCTAGCCTACAAACCACTCATTTAAACCACCAGTTAGAGGGAAGCTGATGTTTGTAATTTGTTTTGAAAGCGACCCACTTCAAAAGGAACAAAACGCTGGTCGTGGTTGACAGTGGTTGAACATCGAATCGAACCCTTCCTTTTTGAGCCACCAGACAACGTCTGGATAGCAAAGTGGTTTTACCTGAATCAGGGATGCAATATGGACCCCCGTGCCTCCTTGATAGAGGGTAAATGGGAAACCGCTCCTTAACCCATGGTTGGTGTTGGGAAACATTTTTCATTTTGGCTTATTGCGGTTTAGTGGTTGAATTCCAACCACTTAACTGCTACAATTTACATTCTTGCTCCCCTTCCAACGTCAGCCAACCCCCGACTCCAAATACCCACCTTTTTTTTAGGGTATCACGTCGACCCTCTACTAGAAAAGGAGGTGTTTTTCTTGAACAATTATAGGTTTTCCAAGAAATACCCTACAAAAAAAAGGTATTCGGAGTAGGGGGAAGAACCAATCCAAACCACCAATTAGAGGGAAGCTGATCGTTGAGGCAGGATGTGGTGATCCTGCCATGGTGGACGCTTGCGCTTGGCGAATCCATGAACCAGCCACATCAAGCCGCGCTCGCCTCCATCTACAGCTCTGCTGGTGGGCTTTTCCAGCTCACTGCACTGCTTTCGGATACTTGTACGTCACTGTCCTTGGATCAAGTTGTGTTTGGCTTTTGCTTGTTTTGCTTTCGGTTCTGTTCATGTTTAGGTTTAGGGCCCTCAAACAGCCAAGCTTTTTGCAACCATACCAAGGGTTGCAATGTTTTGCTTGTGCTTTTGCATGTTTTTGCAGTTGTGATGAATTTCGACCTGACACGGTTGCTCACAATCAGTGCTTAATCCCTATGCCCGATTAGATAGCAAGTTGTATCCCCACCACGGATTACGGATCAGGCTTAGGAACCCCCCTTACTTCTGAGCAACCCGGCGGTGTGTGTGTGTGTGTGTCTTTGTTTGTTTGTTTGCTTGCTTGCTTGTTTGTTTGCTTGCTTGCTTGTTTGCTTGTTTGTTTGTTTGTTTGTTTGTTTGTTTGTTTGCTTGCTTGCTTGCTTGTTTGCTTGCTTGTTTGTTTGTTTGTTTGTTTGTTTGTTTGTTTGTTTGTTTGTTTGTTTCTGTGTGCGTGTTTGTGTGTTATGTCAAACCAAATCCCCAGTCTTTCTTTGTATTTTGTCCAGGTTCCAAAAGATGATCACCACCAGCACCCCCCCAACCGCTGCTTTTTGGACAGTACTTTGACATGGAGACAACAGGCAAGTTGGGGGGGGGGTGCTGGCAATCCCGCTCGGTCCCCCAATAGTGCCCTTTTACACTTTTTTGGGGGAGGGTTCCCCTACTAACATAAACTACAGGCTAGGGCCCTTATTTCAAAGGACAGACATTGGGCTAGGTTCCCAATTCTCTGCTTGCGAGGACCGGCTGCCTGCCATCGTCACGTGCTTGGTCCCCGCGGCGTACTGCATCTCAGCTGCCGCCGTCAAAGTGCTGCAGCTAGCTGCGCATCGAGGTGTTGACAAAGGCGAGGTGCTGAAGGGCGTGTGTACCCCCCCGCCAAACAAATATATTGGCGGCTCCCAGCCATCCGGTTCAACTTAGCTTTTTAGATCCTTTTAGTGTTTAGTGGTAGTTTCCGAATTTAACTCACTAAAAGTCAAACTTGTAGCGGGGGATCAGAAAACGGGCAGCCCGGAGAAAAAAAAAAGAGAGAGAGAAAGCACGGGCGGTGTTCCGTTTCCACAATTCGGGGCACGCCGAAAGAGGCCCCAAGTGCCCTCGGGCGGGGGGGCCCTTTGGGCCCCTTCGAGACATCGCCAACTCGGGTTGCCACTTCAAAGCTTCCTTTCGTTGGGTTGCGGGGAATTTCAGGAGCCCTGCCCCCTCCAAATACCCGGCCTTTTTTCAGGGTATCATGTAAACCCTCTACTAAAAAAGGAGGTATTTACCAGGGAAAGCCTGGTTTTCCAAAAAAATACCCTTAAACAAGTGGGTATTTGGAGTAGGGGGTGTACCCCAACTCATCTTTTGCAAGCACGAAGTCAACCACCCTGTACCTTCTATTTGCTGAAATGAAGATGTTTTTAAGTCCCCCTGATGGCTTTAAAGGGAATCAATTTCACTACTGGCCGAATGTTTTTTTGTTTTTTTCCACGGGACGAGAAGCAAACGGAAGGTACCAAGATGTTTGTGGCGACTTCTTAGGTCTGTGATGCCAGAAAACCCCCCTCTCATGTGAAACTAGTCATCCATTTTGGCATCGCAGAGAAGGCACTGTTTGATTGAGTTCGGCATCTACTGTTCTCACCGAAAATGAACATTTTGAGTTCAAAGAATTGCTTTTGGTGGTGGTCTCCCTTTCAACTTGCATCGATAGCGTTTTTTTTGGATGTCACTTTGGACCCAGACACAGGGCTTTTTTTTCCTGCAGAGGACTACAGATGAGCAGCTTTCTGCTGGTCTTCTACATGACGTCCAGCATGAACCTTCCCCAGAATTGGCTCCCCTTCTTGTTTTTGGTTTTTGGCTTTTTTGGGGTCCCTTTGTTTTCCACTCACCAAGCATTTGTGTTTTTTGCTGGGGTCCTAGTTCCAGCCCAGGACCATGGAGGTCTTGGGGGTGTCGCATCGGGTCAGCGAGGGCCAGATGATCGCGGAATATGCCGCGGTGGACCTGCTGTGCAAGGCAAGGGACCCGGGACCCCAGTCCTTTTGCTTACCTCTTAAAAGCACAACTTTTCAACTTGTTGGGTAACATGGGCTATATGTCTGTAAAAGATTAACTTCCCCAGGGCTTGGAGTTTTAAGGGGTAAGTTTGGGCCCCCAAGGTACTGGAGGGCGTTTTTTTTGCAACTCAGGTGAGCCCACAGGGGTTCTTTTGGGCCCAAAAGGAGGTTTCCCCCTACCAGAGGGATTTGTTTTTGGCCGCTCAGGTGAATCTGTAGGCCCTGAATGGCACAAAAGCTCAAGGCGAATCGACCTTTACTGACCCCTTCCGTAGTTTTCCTTTTGGGTTCCCACTGTCCGTCAAGGTTCCAAAAGTTTGACCTTGTATTTCTGCATTTACCCTTTTTTGGGGGATGTTTCCCCTACTAAAATAGACTACAGAAAAAAGTTGGTACCCTTATTCTAACCTCTCTACTGGAGGACCTAGTCTTGATCCTGAACGTGGTAGCTGAGAAACCCATTGCTCTTTCGTCCCCAAAGACCTTTCGGCTCTTGGGGCTTTCACTTGGTTTGCCTTGGTTTGGAGGGTTCCAGTCCCTCAAGATCCATGCATCAAGAGCCCTGCATGTTGGCATCGTCCGGTCAAGCTTCGATTTTGGGGCTTTTGAGTTGGGTTGGTGGTTGCGTTTCCGAATTTACGCCAGAAGTTAGACTTGTTGTTGGCGTGTCTTTAGCTTGTGTTTGTGTGGTTCTGCTCATGTTTGCTATGGGCGGCAAAAAAAAAGGCAGGTTTTTGCAAGCCCATAATATTTGGAAAGTCCTGGTTTGCCAGTTCCTTCCCACCACTGTCATTCTCTCGTCCCGGTGGGGTGAGGGAGCCCTAAGCAAAAGGGGAACCATCGTTTTGGGTAGGGGGCGTCCCTGACAAAGAAAAACACACAAATGGCTATGGGTCAAAATGAAACCAGGAGATGGACCGCAGATGTGAATGTGTCCATTTGCCAGACCAACCCATTTTGGGGTTACCCTATGTTTATGACCCACAGCCATATGGCCATGGGTCAAAATCCCGTACCCCCAGTGAACATCCCAATCCCCACTAAAATAGGTTCTAAAATGGGTGGTGCACCTACCCCAAAATGGTACCATTGGTTTTGACCCACAGCCAGTAGTGCCCTTTTACCCTTTTTTTGGGGAGGGTTTTCCTACTAAAATAGACTACAGACAAAAAATCGGGTACCCTTTGTTTCACCTGCAAAACTGGAGGATCTAGTCTGTGTGCTGGCGAACACCAAAATCAATAACAAATGGATGTTCATCCCCAAAATGGCTCGCCATAGGTTATGCAACCCATCCCAGAGAGTCCAAAGGCCGTTTCGTTGGCCGGTTAAACACGGGTTGGTTGTTTACGTTGCCTTTTTACGGGCTGTTTACGTCCTTTTTACGGGGTGTTGACAAAGGGCCGTTGACTTAAAAGGCCTAAGTTACGGCCCTTCGGAAGCTCTGGGTGGTGTTTGTTTTTGGTTGGTCTTTGTTTTCATATCTCCAGGTGGGGGCTCAGTCCATGGATCCGAAGCTCTTCTTTGGGCACGTGGTTTTGCTCAGCTCTCTCAGTTAGTTCAGTGGCACCGAGTCCAATTCTTTTTCCAACTTTTTCTTTGGGTGGCTGCCCCAAAAATGGCCCAAGCCCCAAAAAGGGTTCCAATTATTTTTTTCAGGGTCACTGAACAACTGAGACCCGGTTCCTTAGTTGTTTTCTTTTTAGCCCACGAAAAGTTATCCACTTGTTGCGGGGGATCTGAGGGCAGCCTAGGGTGTAAAAGGGTTCCATGTTAATTTACGGAGTGCCCTACCACCAATCAACATGGAACCTTTCAGGGGCCCGGTTCTTTCTTCAGGATTCTTTCCCAGGACCCCCGAACATCAGGTTTCATGTTACTTTGCAGATCTGACTGAGCATGTGTTCACCGGTGAAGATCATCCTTTGCTGTTCTTGGATCAAATCTATTTTGTTTTGGTGTTCAGTTTCAGGTTCGGCTGCAAAAAGCGGCCTGTTTGTTGCAAGCCCAGAAGGGTTGTGACTGGCGCAGGTCCCGAGCTGTCATATCTTTACCCGCTCCCTTGCTGGCACGAGTCAGCTCGACGAGCAGATTGAAGAAGAGGAAGACGACTTCCGTCGAATCCGTTTGGGCCCATCTTCCTTTTCTGCCGACTGAACACGCTATCTCAGCTGTTTTGAGGTGTTTGGAGACTCCTGAACCCAGGGGAAACCAATCAGATACTCGTCCAATCCAATCCGCACAGCGCAGTACCACCCCCACAACTCAGCGCAGCCCTGCGAGAGCTGGCAGCACTGTGGGCATACGAGGTGCAAGCTTGCACCTCGACGCTTTGCCACCGTACGTCTGACTCAAAACAACACAACGAGAGGAAGACAACAAAGACACAAAGAAGCAAACAGAGGCAGAGAAGCAGAGACACAACGATAAAGCAGACAGAGAAGGAAATTTGGAACAAGGACACAATAGACAGAAACGAATAAGCAAGCAGATAGGGCACAACACACAAAGAAACAAGCACTCCAGAAGCAGAGCAACCAGGGCGCAAAGAGAAACACCTATATAAAAGCAGAAATGCCAGGAAGCAAAGTTGTCAATATGTTGCTTTCTCCGTTTACTTTGTATTTGTGTGCATGAACTCCCCCAAAAAGCTTTGCTTAACACTTTACATGATATGCACCAAAATATCAATATAGAATTATATACATATACAGACATAACCAAATACAGAAATATAAAGTTTCTTGTACAGATTGTACATAATTACACACCCAAATCAAAAACACTGAAGCCCAACATTATGTGAACTCGAAATCTAAGGCCATTAATGGGTGGGCAGTTACTCATCCTTCAACATGTGCACTTCCACAAATCTAATTCTTGCTCTTTGGTATTTTCCATATTTTGGCATTGACATGTTTGAGTATTCCATTTGGAGCTATGTAAAAGTATCAGCAAGAACATAAAATAGCTTTTCTCATATACGAATACATGATTCATCATGACTCTCTCTATATATATATATAAAAATGTACGTCTGAGTTTCTGTATTAAGTAGTTGGCTCCTTGCGCCTTTGCTGCTCGATTTCCGTCTTTCGCTGTGGTTTCTCTGTCCCCGCGCCAGCCTAGGCGAACCCCACCCCTAGGTTCCCGCCGTGCCCTGCTGTCTCAGCGACCTCGGTCTCCCAGCGAAAGGGTGCCCGACCTCTCACCTTTCTTTTTTGGTTCGAGGGTTCCCCCACTAAAATTCTGACGACAGAAAAACAATTATCGGGTACCCATATTCTAACCTCGCTACTGGAGAACCTAGTATTTGTTTGGTGCGATCCAAAATTATTGTAACCTCTGAAACTGGAGGACCTAGCCACCAGTGTGCCCAGACTTTTTCCCCGACGCTCTCTCAGAGTTTTCCCCGGCCCACTCTCGCGGCGCGCGACGGACCCGATTCAGATCGAACGTGGCGCCCGTCGCCGGCCGGAGAAGAAGTGCCAAGACTACTTCTCCTCTTCGAATATTTTTCTCACAGAAACCTGGAGTCTCCCTAAGGATCCTTAAAAAATGGTTGGTCATTACCCAAAATCATGGGGTCATGGACCCATTTTTAGAGGGTCGTGGAGACTCCAGGTTTCCGTTTTTCCCGCCTCAACACTCTATCTCGTGAAACCTCAGGTTTTTGCGCGCGCGGCTGAGATAGAGCGTTGCCTCTAAGCGAGAGCGATCGCGCTGTTGTCCCGTCCGCCGGCGTCCAAGACCAAAAAACAACTCCCTCACTCCCTCCAGGCTTCCGATTTGATTTGCAAAGTGAGTGCATGAGCAGTGGGCCTAGGACTGTGTTCGAACGGTGCGGTGGGATACTACATTCGCAACGCTCAAGATCATGACACGTATGTTTTGCAGCTAGTCAGATGTTCCTACATGTTGATACTTCCAAACAAATGCAATCTATAGTGCTTTGCTATTGCGTTGGCAAGTTTGGGTATTTCGGTTGAATTATGTATAAGTAGCAACAACTACATATATTTGCTAATATACAGTTTATAACTAAATACGAGTCTGGATGTCTGTATTAACTCGTGTGTTGTTGTGTCTTTGTTTTTTTGTAATGTATGTCTTGTTTGTTTTGTTTCTTTGTGTTGTTGCGCCTTTGATTATTTGCTTCTTTGGAGTTTCTGTTTTATGGTTTCTGTGTTTCTTCTTTGTCGCAAACACACTCATATTTAAGCATGTTAGGATATGTTAATAGCTTGCATTTTGTGCGAAACATCTTACAGGTGTGCACACACATGTACATGTATTGGTTTCTTTGCTGCTGTGTTTCTTTTCTGGAGCTATAAATTCTACCCCCCGCTCCAAATACCTGCTTTTTCTTTCAGGGTATCATGTCGACCCTCTACTCAAAAAGGGATCGGTATGTACCATGGAAAAACCGATCGGTTTTCCCAAAAATACCAACTAGAAAAAGCGGGTATTTGGAGGTTACGGGGGTCTTTGTTAAACCTTGCGTACGAAATTGCCCCGTGACAAGAAAAAAACAACTCACGCTCAAGCCAGGCTGTGCCTTTTTGCAGCCATTACACACCATGCAAGACCCATCCCAACATGAGCCACGTGCTCAAAACCTGGGTAGATGAAGGTTAGTAAGGGACGATCCCAACCATAAATAGCTGCGGCCGCCTTCTTACTGTAATTCTTTACGTGGTTCTGGGTCGACCATTCTTGTACCAGGTTTTGATTGCGACTCATGTGCTGACTGAGAAACTGAGCCATTTCATCCCACAAAGCCATCGCTTCAGAGCCCAAAGTTGCTGAGATAGTGCGCGCCGGTCGCAAGTTGGAAAAGATGTGTTCAAAAGGATTCGATTCTGCCCGGCAAGTTTATACTTAGCAGAAGGAACCAACACAAGCTGGGGCTGGACATCAAAAGGAAATCGCTTTGAAAGGTATTTTTGTGCGGGTGCCATGTTAGTTTGCTGCATGACGTCAAACCAAGCCCTAAACCCATATCCAAGCTTTTTCACTTGGACCTGGCAAGAGGTGCCTGCGCACCCAAAAGCGCCAAAGGGGCCGCGCTTTTTGGCTTCGCTTTGGGTGTGGCGAAAAGGAAGCGCGGCGTGCAGGGTTGAGCTAATAGGGGCTAAATACTCCCAGCCTGCAGGACCCATTGATACACAAATGTTTGCTCGAGCTTTCGTGGCAAATAAGTGCCGAGTGATGGCAAATGCAAACTCATGCAAACACACGGAGTGCGTTTTCCCTGGAGCACTTCACCAAAGCAGCTAGGCAACCTCAAGAAGTACTCGAATTGGATTTGAGCAGAAAGAAAGTGCTCAAATGCCAAAAACTGTCCGGAGCACTTTGTTGTGTATCAAAGGGTTCTCCAGGAGTGGATCCCAGTTACCCCTACAGTAGGTAGATAACCAGCTATGTTTCTTGCAAGGGTGGGAAAACCTCAAGTAAATGGATCCTATGTTATCTGGCTGAGCACCCCACTCATCTGACTTGAGCCCTGTCGTCTTTGCTTCCGAAGCCTTCCAATGACTTGACCCCGACAGCGGACATAATATGTTTCGCCTGATATCGGCCAAAAGGAAGCCAACGAGTCCATGGAAATGTGGGTATATAGGTAACCATCCATGGTAAAATCCACAGTAGGCTTTCCGAGGACAAACCCATCCATGGTTACCAACCTTCTTTTTTTTAGGTACCCCCCACTCCAAATACCCGTTTTTTTCAGGGTATCATGTCGACTCTCTACTAAAAAAGGACATATTTACCTTTCAAAAACCAGTTTTTCCCAAAAATACCCTAGAAAAAGCGGGTATTTGGAGTAGGGGGTAGGTATATAGGTAACCATCCATGGTAAAATCCACTCTAGTAGGCTTGCCGAGGACAAGCCCATCCATGTTTACTTTTTTTTTAGGTAAGGAAGCCTGGTGACATAGTAACTGGAAGCTCTGGGACTCGCACTATGATCGTCGCTTCTGGGGCGTTGTCATTTTATTTGTACAGAACTTGCGTTTGGATCGTCAGGCCAATCCACTCGAGAAGTGAGGGATTTCAGGTCTCCCTTTGGTTTCGAGCCCGGGGGTAAATGGGAAACTGCCCTGAACCAGCAAAACCACTGGGCTCCAAACCATCAAGTAGAGGGCGGATAAGAATTGTGAGTCATATTTCGTGAGAAATATTTCAGGGTGTTTGGCCCAGAAGCAAGGCATCTCTGCAGAGGAGTCTTGCCCTAAGCCCGGTCTTTGAGGGTAATCCACCCCCCAATGTGTTTGTGGGTTCAAAGGAACACGGAAACGACAACCACCAATCGGAGGTCCGAATCCTAAAGAAGAAGGCACCCATACCCCTTACTCCAAATACCCGCTTTTTTTCAGGATTTGTTTGAATAACCTGGTTTTCCGCGGTAAATACCTCCTTTTTCAGTAGAGGGTCCACATGATACCCTAGAAAAACAGGGTATTTGGAGTAGGGGGCACAGCCCACGCATGTTTCTTTCTTTGACTTCTTTGCCGAGCAGGCATTGGTGGTTGGGGTCGGCAAGTAGACTCGAAGTTTGGCACTGGCGCGGCGCCGGATCGAGTTCAGACCGGTTTGTGGTTTGAGAGAGGGAGCCTGCAGAAGCCTTCGGGGCCTGGAGCCTGGAGTCTCCTTCTGACCCTTTGAAAATGGGGTCATAACCCCTCTGTTTTGGGCAATGGCCAACCATTTTTCAGGGTCATGGAGACCTCAGAGGGTTCCTTTTTCTCAAAAAGGGACTCGACGAAAAGACAAACGTTGTGTTCCAAATGCGGCCTCAAGCAAGGATGTGCCGTTGTCATTCCTTTTTATTGCATTTTCGTCTACTCCAAATACCTTTTTTTTTGGGGTATGATGTCGACCCTCTACTAAAAAGAGGAGGTATATACCGTGGAAAACCAACAAACACCCCGAACAAAGCGGGTATTTGGAGTAAGAGGTTGGCTCTTTCGCCCGGATTGCAAGGGCCCAGAAACTCCCCCACTGAACTTGCTGCTGCGAGAAATGTAAGGAATGAGAAATGGAATGAACCTGGAGATTCCCGAATAAAGGACACCATGGTTTGGTTCGGGGTCAGACTCCATGTCTCATGCCCTCCCTCTCTCGCAGCAAATCATGGAGTTCAAATTGGGCCACTTTCAGAAACCCCCGGAAGACTGAGTACAGAGCTGCGCACCGCAGCAGACCTAAGGTTCAGCGCCCTTTCCGGATTGTTTTGTTGGGAGGGTTTTTGTTTACCCTTTACACGTACCTGGAGT
>CAUJNA010000003.1:755407-835598 GCA_963377175.1 Effrenium voratum
GTGGTTGTGGTTGTGGTTGTGGTTGTTGTCGTTGTGGTTGTTGTCGTTGTCGTTGTCGTTGTCGTTGTCGTTGTCGTTGTCGTTGTCGTCGTTGTCGTTGCCGTTGTCGTTGTCGTTGTCGTGTTGCTGTTGCTGTTGCGGTTGTTGTTGCTGCTGCTGCTGCTGCTGCTGCTGCTGCTGCTGCTGCTGTTTTTTTTTTTTGGTTGTCGTCGTCGTCGTCGTTGTCGTCGTCGTCGTCGTCATCGTCCTCGTCGTCCTCGTCGTCGTCGTCGTTTTTTTTTTTTTTTTCAGGTACCCCTTGTTGGTCTGTTTTAAAATGAAGCCAAAAGGAAGACCGCCATTGTGGGCCCTAAAAACAGACAAACCCAAGAACCCCCCGGCTGATCAATAGAGGGGTGTCCCATTTGACATTTTCAACAGAGAATCCTTGGCTTTGGGGGGGAAACAGACCCTCCGGAATGTGTCTCAAGCCATTAACAAAATTTCCCATAGATCAGGGGCCCGTTCAAAGCGGGTTCCAATAAACGGGTTCCGAGCTTGCGCCAAAGGACCATTTGGAGCATCCTAGAACCCATTAGTTACTTGGTGGCTCCCAGCCATCCGGTTCCTTTGTAGATCCTTTTAGTGTTTAGTGAGTGGTAGTTTCCGAATTTAACCCACTAAAAGTTGAACTTTTAGCGGGGGGTCTGAGGGCAGCCCAGGTTAGAACCCATTAGGTTGAACCGCGATCCCCGGTGGTGGAAGGGTTGGCTTAGTTGCCAGGAAGTTGGGTCCGCTTGATGCCAACCCTCCAAATCCCTCCGCTCAAGTGATTCCACGCAATGGTAAGCACCAAGTGATCCCCCAACACATGGAAAGCAGCCCTGCCCAACTGATCCCACCCAAGCCAACACATCGCGCAAGTAGGAAGCGCGGGGGCGCTTACCACGTGTTGGTTGGGATCACTTGGGCGGGGGGCGCTTACCACATGTTGGGTGGGATCGCTTGGATGATGTGCTGGGTGGGATCACTTGGGCGGGGGGGCTTGCCACATGTTTGGGACCACTTACTTGGCTTGGGCCAGGGTGCGTACCATGTGTTGGGTGAGATTATTTGGGCCGGGTGCTTATCATGCGTTGGGTGGGAACACTTGGGCGGGCTTGGGAGGCGACGCTTACCATGTCTTGGGTGGGGTCACTATGTTGGGTCTCCAAAAAACACGTTTTCATCACTGCAGATGGCTGCGGCCAAAACATTGACAATTCCCACGCAAAACCATTTCACAAGCATTCAAGAAAGGGTTCCATGGAAGCCATGAAAAAACGAAACCGAGGTGCGTGATGACCCACGCTTGCCAATGCTTTCAATAAATGGTGGCGCCGGAACGACCGTGCGCAGGAAGACCTTTGTGCTGTTGAAATGTAAGGCGAAGCGCGAACTCCAGACAACGACGGACAGCAACCCGGCAGGACGTATTTAAAGGTTGCGATTTCGAGTTTGAAAGCGCAGACAGCACACGAACAAGTGGTTCAGAAGGACAACCCCAGCAAAGTATCTCTGTGGCCGATCTTTCCCGGGTGTTTGAAAGGTCCGACTCCCGCCTAGGTCGGACGCCAACGCCAAGAAGTCGGGGCAGTTCTTCGGGGTGCTGGACATCGCCGTGACCTCGTGGCATGCTGTTTTCCTCTCGATTAAGAAGGGCGCCCTCACCCCCTACTCCAAATACCCACTTTTTCTAGGGTATTTTTTGGAAAACCTGGTTTTTCATGGTAAATACCTCCTTTTTTAGTAGAGGGTCGACATCATACCCTAAAAAAAGTGGGTATTTGGAGTAGGGGGCAGTTGATTTGTGACAAAAAGGTGATTGCCCTTTAATTCTGGCGGTCCTTTGGGCCAGGTCACAGCCCAGTCAAACACGAGAGGAAACACCGAAACGACTTACATTTCATGATAGGCTTCTGCTTCAACATGAACTTGCCCGGCATTCATTTTTTTGCGAGTGTGACAATGGTGTTAAACGCCGCCTGTGGAGCAAGTTTTCCAGTGCCAAGTGCCAAGTCTGTGATCTGGATTGAACCTCCCATCATGTTGGAGCAGGGTTGTGGAATCAAGGGGTTTATTCCCACTTCTGTGATACAAGGGAATCTCCCCCTGTACATGGGGTATTAGTCTTTGGGAAGCCCATTTCCCACAGCCCTGTGTTGGAGCGAGCCTATACCATCCCAGCTTAAAGGACTTGACAAAGCTCTAGTTGAATCAACCCCCGTAACCTCCAAATACCCGGCCTTTTTCTAGTTGGTACTTTTTGAATAACAGATCGGTTTTTCAAGGTAAATACCGATCCCATTTTTAGTAGAGGGTCGACATGATACCCAAAAAAAAGTGGGTATTGGGTGTAAGGGGAATGTTCACTTTGCATGGCTGTAGCTCAAGAGGGGTTGGTGGAATGAAGGTCTCTGCAAGTTGTGGTTGAGGGTCCTTCGCCCACTCCCTCGTGAATGAAATGCACTTACCATAGGCTACCCAGCTGCTACCTGAGCTTGGGGGGAAGGAATGGCCATGGCTGCTGGTAGCTTGAGGTTGTTCTCTTTACTTGATTTGCTGAATTAATTGCGATATCTCGTGCTGTGGGCAACATTCGTTTTTACATCATCAGGGATAGGCTCAATAACTTGTCTACTGGCACCCTCCATAGGTCGTCAAACAGTTTCTGACCAGTAGGCATCTTCTGGTCAACCAAGAAGGCCTTATGTTCGCAAAACGCAACGATGGAACATCGAAATGTTCTGCGCTACATGAAAGCTTTTTTTTTAGTTGAAAAAACACTGTAGCGAGGTATCCGTTCCTGGTACTAGCTAAACCCGCCATGCTAACCAGTAGTAACCTAGCAGCCTGATGACACTGCTGCACATTGGCCTAACCTTCAGTCGTTTTGCCAAAGCTACAGACAGAGTCTATCGTTTTCTACTCTATTAAACTACCCTAAAGAGTGTGAGGCACAAGGCAAGCCTTGAGAATATTACACGCAACTGGGCCCAGAACCATGCGCAGAATATGTTTGTTTTAGAACTGTCGCCCCAGCGCAACCAAGCCCCTTGTTACATGCGCTCCCTCATAAGGCAATCAATGTTGTTGCCAGTTGAGCCACAATCAAAACCCGGGTAAGTGAAGATTAGTAAGGGACGATCCCAGCCATAAATAGCTGCGGCCGCCTTCTTAGTTCTTTACATGGTTCTGGGTCGACCATTTTAGTACCGGGTTTTGATTGTGACCCAGTTGCAGAGTTTCTGTTAGCAATCGCTGCTTTTAGCACCCACTTCCAATCCTGCATCATAGCACAAAAGTCTTGCCACTATGGTGCTGTTCATGCAAATGCCCAGGCAGCACAGACTAACCAAGCGTATGAGCTAATGGTGACTCGTTCCATAAATTGAAGTCTACGCATCGCATGCAACTTCAAATAATCTGTGGAAGCAAGCAGGACATCCTTGAGCTTTGCGAATAGGGGCGAGGGACTAGTAGACAGAAAGCTGACGTCATTGTCTGTTTCTCGGCTTTCTGCCTGGCAGGGAGGCTTAGAACGGTTCTGACGCGAGCGGGTGCAGCGGGTGGCCGAAATTATAGCAAGCAGGACAATCACCCAGTCGTAATTTTCTGGAAGTTACCCAGCTGTAGCACGCGTTTGTCAAGAAACCTACAACCCCAAGCAAATTTTGTCCAGCTTTTTGGTTCCGAATTCGGCCTATTAAGTCGCGCCGCCACAGGTTCGGAATTTAGCCTCTATGTGTGTTTCCCACTATCCAACAAACAGCTCACCTCAAGCAAGTCTTTCCCCTTTGTCTCTGGGCGTTAGGCCGGCTTTGAAAGCTTCGAGCAGAACTCGCAGGGGCCTCGGAGACCCGGGCAAGGCCGGGTTTCAGGCCGGGCGGCCGCGGGTGGGCGGCCTAGGTTTCAATCTGGGCAGACGTTCTGACGGCTTGGCCTAGGTAGCCTTGGGGCAGAGTGGGGATCTTCCAAAGGACCAATCTCTATTACGCGCAGCTCCTTATTGGGACGGCGCGCCCTCGACAACTCTACGACTATTGGTTCGGAGGGAAACCAGGCGGATGTGCTGTGCCTCAGTTTCTGAGAATCAAGGCGCCACTCAGCTACCTGGAAACCCATATGTGACGTGTTTTTCTGTCCATACGGCTTGGGCCACAAAAAATGCCCATACGGTAATTTACGGCTTTTTGTCAACAATTTGTTGAAACAAATACGGGTTGCATACGGCCAAATACGGCCACTGGCCAGCAAAAAATGACCATACGGGAAAAATGATCCAAATACAGGTTCCGTCCAAAAAAAAATCAGCCATACGGCTTTCCAGGTAGCAACGCAAACGACGCGTATCAACCACCAACTTCTTGGCAGCCACCAAGTGGGTTGCGAGCCCGGGTCATGGTCTTTTGGGGTGGCCGCTTAAAACCGTGCCTAGTCTGGGGGCTTTCGCAAATTCTGTGGCGATCGAACCAGGGGTATGAGCTCGGTGCCCATGATGAGATCGAAGTGTAAAATGTGAGCGATTTTTGGTATCTCCTTGCGTCTTCACCCTTACAAACAAGGGGTCATGACTGGAGTCTCCATGACCCGAACTAAAAAATGGGGTCATGCCCCCTTTATGTTGGATAGTGACTTACCTCTCAAAAACACATATTCTCGTAACTTTTTGGGTAACATGGGGCTTTTTCTGTCTGTAAAAGATGAGAACTTCCCCATGCGCAGGAACTTTTCAGTCGTAAGCCTTTCGAAATGAAAGGGCCGCCCAACTCTCGAGGCTCGTGGCAGATTTGGATAGGCATCGTTCCCATGTCAGACTCGGAGACCGGAAAAAACGTCCATTCGCTGAAGAATATGTTTTGGTTTTCCCCCTTGTTGGTTTTAAGAAGGATTTTTTATCACTACTGGAAGTATGTTTCTATAATCCAGGGGTCTGCAAATGGAAGAAAAAGAGATCGTCTGAGGCTGGAGCAGCTGTTCATCAACCTCAGCAACGAGCCGCTGCCCTGGAGAGCTTCGACGACTAAGGTCTGACAGGACCCGAAAGAAAACTACCCCGTCCTTTTGCTTAAGAACCTGGACTAGGTACCGCAGCTAGGTGCCCTTTTACCGTTGTTTTTGGGGAACTTGCTTAAGAACTTTGGATTTGGATTTGGACTATTTTGGTGGTCTCCTCTTCCAGGCGATTCTATGAAAGCTCCATATATTTTTTTGGAAGACCTGGTTCGTGCAGAGGCCTTCTTGGAAGGACCCTTAAAAACTGGTTGGTCATTACCCAAAATAGTGGGGTCATGGACCCATTTTTATTTCGGGTCATGGAGACTCCAGGTTTTGTTTTTCATTTTTTATTTTTTATTTTCCCTTGTTGGCTTTAAGGGGAATTTATCACTTCTGGAATTATGCTTATTCTTTCCAGGGGGGCTTAAGCAAATAGAAGATAACCTCCAAGTACCCGGCCTTTTTTGAGTTGGTGTTTGTTGGAAAACCGATCGGTCTCCCATGGTAAATGCCGATCCCTTTTTTAGTAGAGGGTTGCTTTTTGGAAAGCCTGGTTTGTCAAGGTAAATACCTCCTTTTTTAGTAGAGGGTCGACATGATACCCTAAAGAATGTGAGTATTTGGAGTCGGGGATAGCAGAGGGGTCGACTGTCGGTCCGTTCTTGGGTTGGCCCTGTGCGAGTTGGAACCTGCAGTCTCCGAGTCTGACCCTTCAAGAAAGAAGTCCTTGTTTCCTCACTCCCTGAGTTCCCGGATGTGTTATTTTTCTTTTCTGGGAAGAGCATGGTAGTGGCCAACCAGAAAAAGGCAGACTGGTTCCGGGCAAACCAACTCAGACCCATATTTTGGGCAGGAGACTCGAAGTGGATTTGTCTCTGTGGGTAAACACCCAACAATTCTCAGCCAGCGAATTCAAAAGCAGTGCTTTTTGTGGGCCCCTTGGTCTTTTGGCTCCAACAGGTGGGCGTTAGTGAGGCTCTCCCTTGAGTTCCTGGACTTGAGACTTGAGACTTTGGACCATTTTTTCGTTGCTTGAGACTTGGGTTTGGACCATTTTTTGGTTAAAGGAAGGGCCGAAACTAGTAAACTGTTCTATTTGATTTTAGTACTTTAGTTTCTACCACCAAAAAAAAAATCCAAACAAAAAACAACTTATTGTATGTTCACTTCTGATTAGTACGGACAAGCACAGCCAGGCACATTTGAAGCTCTGTGGGAAGGCAGTCGGAAGATTCGCTTCCGTTGCCAATCTCATGTTTTGGGTGCTTGCTCAGCACAGATTGGAGCGGTTGTCTAATTGGTTGGTGATTTGGATTGGTGGTTTGGGGGTTTGAAACCTTGTTTTGAAGTCTCGAGTTGGCGTGGCACCCCAACCTTTGGTTATCGAAACCTTGATTTGGTTTGAAACCTTGTTTTTGTTTATTGAGGGATTCTAACCAGGGCTATTGCATGTCTGAAGGATGGACACACGTGGTAGCTAGCAGTCGAAGCAGCCCGTCCAGAGGGTTGTTCAAAACGTGCGCACCTGGACCATGAAACTATCAACTTAAACCTAGGATTTCGCCCAAAAGTTTGGGGCAGTAACCCACGTTCAAGGCAGTTTGTGGTAACATATGGCTCGCTTTCGGGTCTCTGTGAGCGAAGAGATCAATTTGGCAGAACCCCAGCGCCTCCCCAAGACACAGAGGTCAGACTATGCTGATCGGGACCCTCTCCTCTTCCTTTTCGGGACCCCTTTGGGCTCACAAAAAATCGCACACTCTGTCTTAACAAAGTCTCTCTCAGACTAACGGCCGGAAGCTCCCAGAAGTCCTCTGCAAAAGGAACCAAGTCTCCCAGAGGGGTCCGTTCGGGAGCTTCCATGGAATCGCCTGGGGGAGGGAAAATCTCTACAAAGTCCACCCTCAAAGAAACATCGGGTCACCCAAAATCCACCCCAAAATCAAGGGCTGGACCCATTTTTAAAGGGTGAGAAGGAGACTCCAGGTCTCTCTCTCTCTCTCTCTCTCTCTCTCTCCCTCTCTCTCTCTCTCTCTCTCTCTCTCTTTCTCTTTCTTGCGCGCTTCGTGCCTTTCTTTTCGGTGCGCCGGCGTGGCACCAGCCTCGGTCTCTTTTTCTTTCTGCCCAGAAACCTCCTCCAACAACAACTGGTCGGGTGGTTTTCCAGGGTAAATACCGATCCCATGTTTAGTCGGTCGGCAAATCATACCTTAAAACAGGAGGGTATTGGTTGGTTGCTGGGCTATCCATCCATCGATCACTTCTCCAGAAACCATAGTTGGGTCCTCCTCAGCCATTTCGGCGCAACCAGGTTGGGGGCCCCTGCCGTTGTTTTGGCAGGGGAAGCCCTTTAAAACGTACCAGGCCCCTCAAACTTCCCTACGATGGGTGTGGGGGTCTTGCAAAAGACAGTCAGTTGTTTGCTACATGCCAAGGGATGTGAAGTTAAACATGTGTTATTGCAACCCAACATTATGGTTGTGAGTTCCATTTTTTGAGGGTCCAGGCTACCCAAGGAGCACGGAATCTTGCCATGGAAATCCCGATGATTTTCCGGGGGGTGTGGCAAAGCATGTGAAAATCCCGACCCTTCGGGGAAAAACGTTCAGCCCAAATTTCTAGCGACACATGGCGGTTGATCAAAAGCTCCTTTACATGGGATGAGAAGTGGGACAAGCCACAAACAACATGATATTTCCCACTAAATGGGAAAAGTTATCGTCATTTGGGGGCAAGAATATAGAGCCTCCACATACCCAATTGGCTGTGTCTCCAAACAAATTGTACCAACATTATTGGCACATTGGTAAATAAAGACAAACGCCTGCGGTTTGCCCTTGCTCTTTATTTATATCTTGAGCCACGCCCATGTTGGCATCACAATGACTTTCATCCGTCCTCTTGCAACCTTGACTGAATCTAAGCTTGTGGGATAGTCCGAACCATGGAAAAGCTGCGGATTTCCAAACACATATACTATACCAGGTGTGGATCATGACTCATGTCACTTGCTGGTGCTCAGCAGGGCATGAGGGAATGAGCCTTACAAACCATCCAACTGGTGGTTTTCTTTAAGGGAACCCTGGATTCATTCGTGTGCACACTCGCTACTGAGCGCCAGCAAGATAGTATTCGTTTGTTTTGCCCAAAGGTGACCTATGTCCAGTGGTTTGGTTTCGAAGGGGCGGTGTGCTTTTTGTTTGGTTTGTTCTTCTTCTTTGGGATGCAGGCACCTGCAACAGCATTTCAACAACCACATCTTCAAGATGGAGTTGGACGACTACAAAGCCGAGGGCGTGAACGCCCGGACCCTCGGAGATTTGGCGGTTCTGATTCCCAGGGCATCTTTTTAGTTCAACTGAGGGTTTAAGAAGTTTTCAGTTGGCTTAGTGGGTGTCTTTCCAAAGTTCACCCACAAGTTCGTCACTTTTAGCGATCCGGGATCGGTTTCAACCCCAGATCAATATTTGTGCGACCTTCCGGAAGGTTTGGCCGTCCTTCATGTCACAAAAGCAAGCCTTTTGGTTTCCCTGATTTGGGCTCCCAAAGTCGTTTGCTTCCCAAAAGGTGAGCACTGTTTATTTCCAGGCCCGTTCCTGGGCAGAGGAATGATAGAGGTATGTTTTCTCTAAGTTGGGTATTGTGGAACACCCAAGACAGTTCCCTTGGCCAAGCAAAGGACCACCGATTCCCCGAAAACGCACGACACGGATTGCAAAATATATTAAAAAAAGATATATTTACCATGGAAAACCAGGTTTTTGAAAATAATACCCTAGGAAAAGTGGGTATTTGGAGTAAGGGGTAGGACTTGGCTGGGGGAATTTTCAGGATGTCGCTCTCTAATCAACCTAGCGGCGAATCTGTGGATCCAACCCTGTAGAAGATTAAGAGATGACTACCCCTTACACCCAATACCCACTTTTTTTTTAGTTGGTATGATTTGTCGACCCTCTACTAAACAAGGAGGTATTTACAATGGAAATCCAGGTTTTTGAAAAAATACCCTAGAAAAAGTTGGTATTTGGAGTGGGAGGTACAAGACAACTAAAAAAGGACCAACAAGAGGAAGAGCAGGTGAATTCCACAAAAAGCGCATCCAAACCATTTTCGAGATCCGACTTGTTTTTGATGGGGCGTCTCTTTGAAGTCAACATAAGTCAACTACGAGGTCAGGGGCTGTGGATTGGTGCGTTAGGGGAGTTGAACCCGACTTCTTCGAGATCCACCAAACCAACCCATGGGAAGCTGAAACCTGCAAGAAGGTGTCACTTCTTTTCCCAAGCCGTCCCTAAATGTTTGCCATGCCGACGTCTTTTACGCAAACTCGAATTTTGGTGTCTTAGTTTCCCTGTTGGTTTATTTAAAGATAATATATCACTACTGCACATATTTGCGTTTCTGTTGGTTCAGGGGACGAAACACCAAATGGAGGTGTTAGACTTACACCGAGGGGTGGTTGATTTCCAAACAGAAACCCCCTAGGTCACACACATGGACGCTGGTGTTGTTTAGTTGTTCAAAGGGGGTGATTAGCTTTCTGGGACACTGTGACACTTCGCACATGTTCAATTTGGTATATAGACGGGTCGAGAGCAGATATGTCAACGCTCACGGACCCTGCTAGGGCCCCCTAGTGTCTCTTTTTCATTCTGCTTCGTTTTTTTGGTGTTTCATCTTATTCTAGGTTGTATTCTCCCATGACGCAATGTGGTTTGGCACCCCACAACTAGCCCACAACCCATAAACGTTTCGGCCCTTGTACCATGGTAGCGCCCGCATATGTAGCAAGGCTCACGCGACTCCACCACTCCCTCCGAAAACCCCTCCTTTTGCGATGCGGCCATGGGTCAAAAGCCCGTACTCCCAGTGAACATCCCAATTCCCCGCTAAAATAGACTAAAATGGGTGGTGCACCTACGCGACCTCCATTTGGTTAAGACTATTGTTTTATTATTTTCGCCGGTTGGTTGTAAAGGGAATCGATTTCACTACTGGACATATTGTTATTTTTTCAGGGGGCTTTAGCAAATGGAGGGCGATGTTTTGTTAGTTTGTTATTATCCCTGCTGGTGTTGGTCATGGATGGTGAATAGTTGTTATACACATAAGAACTTCGGTCATGAAGACCAAGTTCGACAGCTGAAGACGGTTCAAACTGACCTTGAGCGATCTTTCCTGCCATGTTTGTGCCCTAGGGCAAATGGTTTGGATTCCTTCAAAAGCTATTCAAGAAGGGTTTGTGTTTGGGGTTTGTGTTTGTCGACTTGAATGCACCCAGAAGAACCTGCCGGCGCCATGAAGGTGGATGTTCACTTGCCCAGCGGAGATGGTTTCTCCATGGAAGTCTCACCGGAGATGCCCGTCAGCGAGCTGAAGGCTGCCGCGCAGCAGTATTTTCGGCGCCGCTTGAAGCTCGCTGCGAAAGGCCGGCAGCTCGATTTGACAGCAACGCTGAGTGAGGTTGGCTTGCGCGAGGGGGACGTGGTGGATGCGGTTGTGAACCTTGGCAAACTGGCTGCCACACGCAGAGCGTTTGCTTGGCATGGCCACGGGGGTGAGGTTGTGACATGGGGTCGTCCGACACATGGCGGAGACAGCAGCCAGGTGCAAGGGCAGCTGAGGAATGTCCAGCACATCCAAGCAACTTCCGGTGCTTTTGCTGCTATTCTGGAATCCGGGGCTGTTGTGACCTGGGGTGATCCAGGCTATGGCGGAGACAGCAGCCAGGTGCAAGAGCAGCTGAGGAACGTCCAACACATCCAAGCAACTAGACGTGCTTTTGCCGCTATTCTTGAATCCGGGGCTGTTGTGACCTGGGGCGGTTCCAGAGCCGGCGGAGACAGCAGAAGGGTGCAAGAGCAGCTGAGGAACGTCAAGCACATCCAAGCAAATGTCGGTGCCTTTGCTGCCATTCTCGAATCTGGGGCTGTTGTGACCTGGGGTGATCCGCGACTTGGCGGAGACAGCAGCCAGGTGCAAATGCAGCTGAGAAACGTGCAGCAAATCCAAGCAAGTAACGGTGCTTTTGCTGCCATTCTTGAATCTGCGGCTGTCGTGACCTGGGGTGATCCAGTGTTTGGCGGAGACAGCAGCCAGGTGCAGGAGCAGCTGAGGAACGTCCAGCACATTCAAGCAACGGATTGTGCCTTTGCGGCCGTTCTTGAATCTGGCGCTGTTGTGACCTGGGGTAACGGCGGAGTCAGCAGCCAAGTGCAAGAGCAGCTGAAAAGCGTCCAGTGCATCCAAGCAACTCGCAGCGATTTTGCTGCCATTGTTGAATCTGGGGCTGTTGTGACCTGGGGTTACCCAGCATGTGGTGGAGACAGCAGCCGGGTGCAAGAGCAGCTGAGAGATGTCCACAACATCCAAGCAAATGTCGGTGCTTTTGCTGCCATTCTGGAATCTGGCGCTGTTGTGACCTGGGGTGATCCAGCCAGTGGCGGCGACAGCAGCCAGGTGCAAATGCAGCTGAGAAACGTGCAGCAAATCCAAGCAAGTAACGGTGCTTTTGCTGCCATTCTTGAATCAGCGGCTGTCGTGACCTGGGGTGATCCAGTGTTTGGCGGAGACAGCAGCCAGGTGCAGGAGCAGCTGAGGAGCGTCCAGCACATTCAAGCAACGGATTGTGCCTTTGCGGCCGTTCTTGAATCTGGGGCTGTTGTAACCTGGGGTGATCCAGAACACGACAATAGCCGGGTGCAGGAGCAGCTCAGGAGCGTCCAGCATTTCCACGCAGCTGCACAGGTGCCTCCGAGCTTGAACCTGGGGCTGTAAAAGGGCCACAAGTCTTGGGTAGAACCACGTCGACGGGCCTTTCGGTGCACTCCGCAGTCGGATCTCGCTCATGCGGCTGCGGTGTTTGTTAACAATGGGCTGAACCATTGTTGTCGTTGCCTAGGAGCCCAAGACCGATTTCAGTATTTGAGGCCAGTGGGATCAAGGGGTTGATCCCTTCTGTGATACAAGGGAATCCCTGTTTCTATGATCAAACTAGTCTTGGGAAGCCATCACAGAAGACAGAATCCATTCCCCACAGCCCTGTTTGAAGCCTTTCAAGGTTGAAGGAACCCCCTCATATTTAGGGTCCCTTGAAGGCTCCTAGAACCTCCTATGTTTCTTGCTTTGTTCAAACCCAACTTGGTTCTCTGGTTTGCTCTCGGCAAGTAAGCATGGTCAGACTCCGAACATTCTTCATGTACTTCGTTTGAGTGGCCCGAGGAAACCTGTGTGAAACGATTTTGCCGCTTACCCCCTACTCCAAATACCCACTTTTTATAGGGCATTTTTTGAAGAAAAAAAACTGATTTTCCACCGTAAACACTTCTTTTTAGTAAAGGGTCGACAAATCATACCCTAAAAAAAGGCTGGGTATTTGGAGCAGGTTGTACATTCAGCCCCTTGTTTTCAACTCATCCTAGAGTCCTGAAAGGTCCAAAGGCGTAAATTCGGCCTGTTCTTACCCGTAGTGTTGGTTTGTTTCGGTCATTTGGTTCATTTGCCCCGTACTTGGCGGTATAAAACCCGTACTTTGTCGAGACTCCATGGAATTCGGTCGGGGAATCCAAAACCGAACTCAATTCATTCTGCAAAGTTCCGAGTTCCAAGCCTTTTGCGTCTTCCTGGAGTCTCCATGACCCTTTAAAACTGCATGGGTCCATGACCCTGGGACCCCATATGGCTGTGTTTTTTTTTTGTCATACGCCTTTGACCGAAAAACATTGCCATACAGTTGTTTACGGCTTTTTGTTCAACAACATTTCAAAAAAATATGGGTTTCGTACGGGACCGAAAAATCATGGCCATACGGGCAAATACGGCCAAATACGGGAGTTTGACCGAAAACAATCAGCCATACGGGGTGCCAGGGGGTAATGACCACCTGGCACCCCGTATGGCTGTTTTTTTTTTTTTTTTTTTTTTTTTTTTTTTTTTTTTTTTTTTTTTTTTTTTTTTTTCGGTCAAACTTCCGTATTTGGCCGTATTTGCCCGTATGGCCATGAGTTTTCGGTCATTTGCGTAAATCACCCGTATGAAACCCATATTTGTTCGACATGTTGTTGAAAACAAGCTGTAAAAAACTGTATGGCAATGTTTTTCGGTCAAAGGCGTATGACCAAAAACAAACGGCCATATGGGGTCCCAGGCAACCATTTTTTATGGGTCCTTAGGGAGACTCCAGGTATATTTTCCAACTATACTCCCTACTCCTTTCTAGGGTAGGATTTGTCGACCCTCTAAAAAAGGGAAGGAGGTATTTACCTTAAGGTAAATACATTAGCAAAACTTCAGGTACGTCCTCTCACTCCCTGAGTTGTTGGGGACTTTTCACTTCCTCCCCCTTTTCACCTCCAAATACCGAAACTCGGCCTTTTTCTAGTTGTTTTTTTTAAACAGAACCTGGTTTTTCAAGGCCCCTACTCCAAATACCAACTTTTTCTGGTTGGTATTTTTTAGAAAACCGGTTTCGGTTTTTCAAGGTAAATACATTTTCCCCCTTTTTTAGAGGGTCGACAAATGAAACCAACTAAAAAAAGGCATCGGGTCTTGGGTGGTTACGGGGGAGTCCCCATGACCCGAAAAGTCAACATGGGTGCCACGAAGTGACAGCACCATGCAAAAGTTCGAGCCTTCCGGGGTGTTTCTCAAAATAACCCTTACCCCCCCATACCCGGCTGCTTTTAAGGGTATGTTTATTGAAAAAAAAGACCTGGGTTTCCATGGTAAATACCGATCCCTTTTTAGTAGAGGGTCGACATGATACCCTAGAAAAAGAGAGTATTCGGTGTAAAGGGTAGCTAGCCAAGAAATGGGGATGGTTTCCTTTTGGCTTCCCTTTGAAACCACCTTGACCCTCAATCTACCCTTAAAAATAGGATTTCACCCCACAATTGGGTGGCAATAGCCCAGTTATTTTTTTGGGGTTCAAGCGCCCCAAAGTGTGTTTACCATTTTGACTAGGTTTCTCAGTAGTGCCCTTTTGGGAGGGTTCTATAGACTACAGAAAAAAAAGAAGAAACAAACACGTACCCTTATTCTAACCTCTCTACTGGAGGACCTAGTTGAGACCTCCCCCACGGTTTGCACGGGTCGAGTCGCGTTTTTGAGCGCAGATGGCGTTGTTTTGTTCATGTCGATTCGAAGGTCGGGGACGGACTCAGCTTCAACGACAACTCGGACATCGTGACCCTGATCGATTCCAAAGGCGTCCGATGGGCGTTGGACCGTTTGCAGTTTTTGGGTTCCCAGAGCTCCAATTCAATTGATTTAGGGCCTTCAATGTCAAACAGCCTGGTTTTGAGACCGGGTCCCAACCACCTCCGGGGGGTCTCATGGAGGGGTCAGGTCTTCCATTGAAAGCCCCAGGAGCCATTTTCTGTCTAATAGGTAAGCATGGGACTTGTCCTTCAAACAAAATGAACATGCCTGGGTATCTACTATAGGTTCGGCCAGTTCGGCCACATGTTTTTTGCAATTCCTGAAGGACGGCTTGTCTTCCCCCATTTGGGGTGTTGAGTCCACACTTCTGCAGGTTAACATAGAGCCCGATGATTAGAGCAAACTCCTGAGGCCTGGAGGCTCAGGCAACGACCATGGTCACCTGGACCCTCAGACCCTCAAAAACCGGTTGTTCCAGAAGAGGGCTGCATTCCCAGTCGAAGGGTATATTTGTATACACCTGGAGTCTCCATGACCCTTTAAAAATTGGGTCATTACCCAAAATAAAGGGGTCATAGCCCCATTTTTTTTCAGCGTCATGGAGACTCCAGGTGGTTTGAGGGTTCAGGTGGTTGGTATCCCGCACGTGAATTTCGACTCTGGGCACCTGCTTGCGCTTTGCCACGCTGGATGCGCGCGCGCAACTTTTCCAATGGCAGTTTGCGCAACAGCGTGCGCTGTGTGTGTTCCGTTGTTGGAAAAAGCCATGTCTTCGGGCTTCTTAGCGCTTGTGCTGTTGTCCCAGTTGCCCAGTGGTGCCTTTTGTTCCTTTTTTTTGGGAAGGGTTCCCTTTAAAGCCAATCAACAAAAAGGATGCCGATCCTCTTTTCTTTTTTCTTTTTTTTGTTTCTTCTTTTTTTTACAGATGCCACGATGCCACTGGGCATCTGAGATATGCGCGGACATGAACACGTAACATATGGCGGCAACATGTGGGTCGTGGAGCTCTTCATTTGACTGGTCTAAATTGTCCGACGGGTCTCAAAAGCAACATTTCCTACATAGGTCTGCTCGGCACGTCCTTGCAACACCACAACCCCATACGTGAATTCTCCGTGACCCTTGAAAAACTGGCTCCATGACCCCGTCATTTTGGGTAGTGACCCGTTTTTTAGGGGTCATGCAGACTCCAGGTACAGATTCTAATGTTTAAGCCCTTTTTGAGGGACCCCGCGCAGTTCGCGAGGGATGCTCAGGGTGATGCAACTCAGGGACCGGGTCTCGGTTCCTGCTACCCCCTACTCCAAATATCCACTTGTTCTAGTTAATTTTAGTTGGTATTTTTTTGGAAAAACCTGGGTTTCCATGGTAAATACATGTAAATACATGTAAATTCCGATCCCTTTTTAGGTGGAGGGTCGACAAATCATAGCAACAAAACAAAGGCATCGGGTAGTAGGTGGTTACGGGGTACCCCCTGCTCCAAATACCCACTTTTCCTAGTTGGCATTTTTTTTGAAAATCGATCGGTTTTTCAATTTAAATACCTCCTTTCCTTTTTAAGTAGAGGGTCCACAAATGATACCAACAAAAATAGAGGGTATTTGGAGTAGTGGGTAGGGGTACCCTTTTTCTGTAGTCGATTTTACGGGAACCCCTCCCAACCAAAAAAGTAAATACCTCCCAAAAAAGGCATCGGGTATTGGGTGGTTACGGGCTAGCTGAAAAAAAGTGCCCCCAGGCGGCATTCTCTCGGTTCTGGACGAAGAGGTCGCGATGCCCAAGGCGAGAGAGAGAGAGCCGGGCGATCGTTGCCCGGCACCCCGTACACCCTCAAATGGGGTCATTACCCAACTAAACAGTCATGACCCCTTTGAAAACAGCCTGGCACCCCTATGTTTTTTTTTGTCCGGTCAAACGCCCGTAGTTGGCCGTATTTGCCCGTATGGCCATGATTTTTTGGTCATTTGCGTAAACCCAGAGCTTCCTCAGCCTGAGTAACTTAGGCCTTTTGTCAACGGCCGTAAACACCCCGTAAAAAGGGTGTAAAAAGCCCGTAAAAGGGAAAACCTAGGTGTTTAAACGGCCTCCGTAACTCAGGCCTTTGGACTCCCTGGGAAATCACCCGTATGAAACCCATATTTGTTCGACATGTTGTTGAAAAAGAACGTAACAATCCGTATGGCCATGTTTTTTCGGTCAACGGCGTATGATGACCTAAACAAAAACTGGCCATATGGGGTCCCAGGTGGGAAACGTCTCCTGAATTGGAGCTACCTGCTTCCATTTGTTGGCTTAGCTTCCGAACCCTAGCCCCTTGGACAATCTGTAGCATCCTACCCATGAGCTACTTGGTGGCGAAGCCAGCCATCCGGTTCAACTTAGCTGTTGAGATCCTTTTTGTGTTTAGTGGTAGTTTTTCCGAGTTTAACCCGCTAACAGTTGGTCACTTTTTGCGGATCAGAAACGGGCCCAGGTTAGAGCCCACAGTTTGCCCCGATCCCCAATATTTGGCAGTGGCTCAAAATGAAAGAGCTAGGGTTACGCGGGTTTTGGTCAATGTTTCCACTTGACAGGGTTCCGTTTTGGTACAGGTTTTTTGAGCCATACCCATTTGGTGGAAGGGTTGGCCCTGCCAGGAAGTTGAGTCCGCCTCATGTCAACCCTCCAATCCGTGGTGCTCCAATGGCTTAGCTTGCGAACCCTAGCCCCTTGGACCTTAAATATGAGGGGGTTCCTTTAACCTCCAAAGGCCGGCCAAAGAATGAAATCGGTCTTCGCATGTGTTTTTTTTTTTTTAATGTTTTTTTCTTTCTCGGGAAACATGTCTCACTTCCGCTTTTTTTGTTCCGGGGCTCGAGCCACGAGCCACTTGGGGGGGGGGGAAACCTTGGGGGGGGGAACCATGTGGTCCCTGGAGTCTCCTGAGCCTTTCAAGCGGGCCATTTTTGGGCAAGGAGACTTTACCTCCACTGAAATGAATCGTTCTTTCCCCCTGTTGGTTTTAAAAGGAATCGATCACTACTTCTTTTTTTTTTTAATCCCGGGGGGCTTAAGCAAATGGAAGCCTGGAGTCTCCATGACCCGAGAAAAAGATCGGGTGAGAAGTCTTTAGTTTGGGTAACCCCATTTTCAAAGGGTCATGGAGACTAGGTAGAAAACAAAGGGGGGCATGACGCCCATGTTCTGTTGAGCAACCACTTTTTCAGGGTCCTACAAAAAACTCCAGGTGCCCACGAAATTCCTTTCTTGAGGGTTTCCTCTTTTTTCATTTTTGTTTTTTAAAAATATATTTTTTCTCACGGGTTGTCCTCAACGCATTCCTGGTTTTTGGTACGGCTTGCATAGCAGGAATTGATCGATTTTGCCATTGAGGTGTCCTGCATGGTTACAAATGGCACAGTTAAGACTCCAAATACGAGGGCCTTGAACCCCCAAGACCCTCAATCAAGGAGGTCTCGGGTTCCAAAAAGGATCGATCCGTTTCGGGATCGGGATCGAAGCGTTGGATTTCCCCATCGCCAGCCGGTGTTGCTAGTATCTGCCTGGGACCCTCAAACTACCCTTAAACATGGGATTTCACCAACCATAATTTGGGCTGCTCTTCACCTCATTTAAGTTGGTAGCTTGAGGATTCAGGTGGTACTGTGGGTTATCGCAATGCGCAGTAGAACGTGTCAGGACTCTTCAGGAACGATAGGAGAACAACAAAGTCGAGATCTCAACTTCACGTCACGAGTTTTGAAAAAACTAGAGGTAGTCCGAAGCGTTTCATCATGCGTTTCTTGGCGGGACGCAAGCAGCCACACGAAGAAAGAAAGAAGAAAAGAAAAGAAACAAAGTTCTTCCAGTTGCCATAGGTAGCCCTCCGGGTTTCTGTCCTCCAGGTTGTACCATATGATGGTTTCCCCTGGTTACATACTATCTGATCCCCAGCCCAAATAGAATTGTGGGAGGGGGGCCTTCGACTCCCAATTCCGTTTTCTGGCTCCAGTTGAGCCACGTGCTCAATACCCAGGTAGATGCAGGTCAGTACATGGTTGTTGTTGGGAAACATTTTACATTTTTTTCTTCTTGTGGTTTAGTGGGAAATCCCCGCCAAAATTTAGTTGTTTGCTCACCTTCCAACGTCAACCAAGAGTAAGGGACAATCCCAACCATAAATGGGTGCAGCCGCCTTCTTAATTCTTCACGTGGTTGTGGCTACACCGTCTTAATACCGGGTTTTGATTATGGTTTAGTTGCCCTTTCCGGGAATCGAACATGGAGTTGGGAAGCCATCTTTCTCCTGACGGATGGTAGCTAGCACAAGCCAAGTTGGAGGCTCAGAGGCCAGATTTGTCCGCAGGGGTCAATTTTTCCAAAACCAGCGCTCTGATTCCCAGATCCATTTGCCTGAAGGTAGACAATGGAACCACCTGTTGAAAATGAAAGGGGAAGTAGCTAGTTACCCACCACAACTGGGATCCACTGGAATCAATTGACACATTTGCCTGTTGGGGTAATCACATATTTGTTCCGCTCTGTGAAAACCATGGCCAATAGAGCTGTGGAAAAAAATACTGACTCGCCGTCCGAAGGATCTTTCTTGATTTGAGCCCTTAGAACTGGACACCCTCCACTTCCGAAGTGCAACGGAGTTCCTCACTTCCCGGGTTCCGGTTCGGACTTGATCGTCACTTTCGGGGTTTGATTGCCATTTTAAAGATTTAGTGGTAAACAAACAGTTTCTAGGAGTTGATTCCCATTTTTGTTCAACCATCGTTCTTTTCAACAATCAGCTATTTCCGCAGGGTTTTGGGTGGTTTTGTAAAAAGAAGGATGCCTGGCTCACTTCCTGAGTTCATGAACTTTAAACTTTTTGGGAAGACCATTTTAGTTGTAAATATAAAGTTCGAACTTTTTTTGGGCCATCCACTCAGCAAGTGAGCTGGAAAGAACGGGGAAGGTACTAGGTACCCTAAAAAATTGGGTAGTTGTTCTTGCCAAGTCATTCAGGAAGTGAGTTTCTGCATGGATTTGGAGTTCCATGCTGCCCTCGAAAGTGGCATGGTGGAATCTGCCTACCTGGAGTTTCTCTTGTGTAGATGACTCGCCGGGAAAATCAAGTGGGATGCGTCTTGGTTGATCCGCAAGGGATGGTTCAGCTTGGGCTCCTACATTCCAACGCAAATCAAAGAGGGGAAGATCTTTCGAAACGCAAGCATCTTTTTTTTCTTTTTATCATGGTCGTTGTTGGGAAGCATTTTACATTTCTGCTTCTTGTGGTTTAGTGTGAAATCCCCACTTAGCTGCTAAAAATTAGTTTGCTCCCCTTCCAAAGTCAACCAAGTTTTGTTTGGCGGGGATTCCACGACTGAGACCAGAGCCGCCATGGCAGTCCCGCGCTCGCGGCTTTGAGCCCCTTGAATTCCAGGCCCTTAGAGAGCAAACAAAGGACCAGCGCAACATGAGCAATACAAAGCAACAAGACAAGGGACGAGTAAATACACAAATACACAAACAAGGGACAAGTAAAACAAGTTGATTTGTTGTCTTTATTTCTGTTGACAACTAAACAATGAAAGAAAGATCAACAGAAATAAAGACAACACATCAACAAGCAGGCGAACAACATAAACAAGAAAGACATACAAAAAGAAACGATGAGTAATTCGTCAAATACAGCAAGAAGCCACGACAAGTTCTAGCTTTCCGCGGATTGTCGGTTTTACAGCGGTTTGCCAATGCGCGACCTTGGGGCAAACTTTTCGCGCAGGCAACGGACACGACCTTCCTGAACAAGGCGGGGCCGCCTACGTAAAAGGTTCAGAATTGAACGAGGGCCATGTGTGGACATTTTCTGTCTATTTTTTGGGTACCTGTTCGGGGGGGGGTTAGAGGCAAACCAAAAGGAACACCTACATGTTGGAGAGTCATCCGGAAGGTCCTTTGAGATGGGGGGAAGGCCACTAAGAAAAGAAAAACAATCAATCATGTATTTTGTTCTTTTTGGCCCCGCGAAAGCTTGATAGACCTCGCGAAAGTTGGTTTGATGTTGTTGTTTTTTGTGGAGCTGGCATGTATTGGCACAAGTGTCTTGTTTAAGTTGGGTTGAAGGTACTTGGACCCTCAAACTACCTCAACAATGGACATTCACCCCATCATTTTGGGACACTAACCACTTTTTAAGGCTAGTTTGAGGGTCCAGATATACATCAATAGTACAATCACACTTTGTAGGATTCTGCAATTTTGACACGCACTCAGATGAATCAGGGGAATCCTCCCCATTGTTAATAGAGTCCCCACTAAAAGGCGCTTTGCGTTCCTAGCCTGGATGAGAAAGTATACACCTGAATAGTCACAAAGACCTGCTAATTGGAGGCGGCAGGGTTTGCTCTAAGGGCCCTCAAGGGAAACCAAGTGATTGCCGAATGCAACTCTTGTCTTGGGTCCGCAAGAAGCACGTTGCTGAGTATGTTTGTAGATGTAGGGAACAATGATTTATTTGTGGCCCTGGATTAAAAAACAAACCAACAAATCGAATGGGGCTAAGCAAAAAAAGCATGAATCGCCCACATGATAATTTGAGCCATTGTCAAAACAGCTGTTACTTGGGGCGGGGATGGTCATGGACCGTGGACGGATACTTATATATATATATAGCGCTCTTAAGAAGTGAAGCATGACCATGGGCCCACATAGGCACTTTGGACTCCGGGTGCGGGCTGGTTAGGGCCCGGTTCCCATTCCAAACCAAATACGTGTTTGTGTTTTTTTTGAGGGGCAGGTCGAGTTTTTTTTGCAGACCTCGTTTGTGCCGCTTGGGATTACTAACCAGTGGATGTGTCCAAGTGGCTTCTATCATTTTGGATGAGCTTTTTCTAGTCTCTCCCTGAATTCATGGACTTGATTGTCACTTTTCGGGTTTGGACCATTTCGACCAAGAAACAGTGAGGTTGCTTTGGTTGCTCGAGAGCTTTTGGAAGGGACGCCTGGGTTCGGCTGGAAAGTCACAAGTGATGTGGACTTCAGCTGCGCCAACCTGGGTGAACGACTCGATCCACTGAAAGGGATGTAACCGGTGTGGACGTCACCCTGGCACTAGTCTTGCATTTGCTGAACTGATTTTTTTTGAACTTTCCGCCAGTTGGTTTCAAACCCCATGTGCCTACCCTGCCATAAGGATTCCATATCAGGGTAGCACAATCTCAAGGAACCAGTCAACTACAAGACAAGGGGGTTTGAATCCTTTTTCCCCCATCCACCAGAAGCCAATATTGTGTGCTTGGTTTGGGAGGTCAGCCTGGACAAAACAAGAGGACTCATCCAAATCAGGAACACCAATCTTGAGAGGTGTGAGTGATGTGTCAAAATAAGGTGCATCGATGTGTGTTTGTTTTTGTAAGCAACCCCAACGTGAGGCCTCAAAATCACAAGCAAGTGGAAACCCCAGTTCTCACACCCATTTCATCCATTTACCTGGTTTTGTAGGCAGCCGATGGCTTGCCACCCCTTAAATACCAAAGGAAAATGGCTTGCCCCAAATAGCGAAACATGCCTACGATATGGGCTGGCCATGGCTTGCCTGGGATCTACCGGGAAAGCGTCTCGAGCTTCCTCTGGTGCTTTGATCTCCCTTTTGTTGTCACAATCAATACCCAGTGAAGGTGAGTAAAGGACCCTTGCCGTAAGCAGCTTCGGAGATCTGGTTTCTTGATTCCTGAAACCAGGTTAGTCACCAGAGTCAAAACCCTGGTAGATGAAGGTTAGGGGACAATCCCCTTGCCATAAATAGCTGCGGAGATCCGCCTTCTTGATTCTTGAAGCATCCCTAGGAGCCCCTTGGACCCTAAATACGAGGGCCTTTAACCTCCAAAGGCCTCAAATATTGAAATCGGTCTTGGGCTGCTAGGCAACGACGAAAATGGTTCTTGGTGGATCATTATACCAGGTGTTGATGATGACTCTTTGGTCTTGCACTTTTTGTGCCGATGGGGCCATCTGCTAGAGACAACCCACGATCGATACAGCGGTAGCACCCATGAGAACACTCCTCGAGTTCAGGGAGTTTGCACTTTTGGGGTTTGGAGCATTTTGGTGGTAAGTGAAAAGTTTGGAAGCACTTGTTTTGGTCCGTCCACTCAGGACTTTCTTTGAGGCTACCCTGTTTTCGTCTTGCGATTTGACACCAAAAGCACCCGTTTCGCATATCCGTGCTGGCTCGAAGCCCCGAACAAAAAGAGAAGATGGCACCCGAAATCGTGGAACCCCCCCAAATAGTGGTTCCCCCCTACTCCAACTACCCACGCTGTGTAAGGGGTATGTTTTTTTGAAAAACCGATCGGGTTTCCATGGTAAGTACCGATCCCTTTTTTAGTAGAGGGTCGACAAATCATACCAACTAAAAACTGGCCAGGTATTGGGTGTCACTGAAAGATTCATAACAACTAAACAATTGCCAGGTCTTGGGTGCACGGTTGGTTGGCTTTTGGTTGGGCCATGAGAAGCCCACGGAGAGACGCTGGGGGCACGGACCCCGAGACGACTAGGTGTTCAAGGCCCATGAGAAGAACGCCCGGCTCGGAAGCCCGGCTCGGGAGCCGCGAGGGTGTCTTTTGGTGTCCTTTTTTGTGGGTTTGCGGAAACTCTAGTCTGAGAAATTTGCTGCCAGGGGAATTTGGCAGGAATTAGATTACATGTTTTACAAATTTTAGAAAAACAACAACATACTTTTTGGTGGGTTTGCGGGAAAACAATAGAGCAGGGCTCCTGAAAAGATACATTTTGCAGCCATTTGAAACATGTTGCTTGTTCGACCAAAATAAAGGAAAGCCACCATCTGCAAGACAATGTTGAGGTGCTGTATAATGTAAGGATCCCTGTAGAGGGGTTTGGTTTAGATGGGGTGCATTCCATTTACCAGTGCCATCTATACTTTTTCCAAAAGGCCACCTATGGCGAGGACTTTTCTTTGGCGGGGTGGGCGGCCAGCTGGACCCTAGGACCCTGAAAAAAGTTGCCACCGGATTCCGGGTCCGTGTTTTTTTTCTCCAACCGTTTCTTCCCATTGCCTGAGATGGCCCCTACAACTGAGACACGAGCTCCGACTCCAATGGGCACAAACTAGGGTCACTCTACCCACTCCAAATACCGGGCTTGTTCTACGGCATTTGCCTCGGAAGCCCGATCGGTTTTTACGAAATACCACCCAAAAAAAAGGTATTTGGAGTAGGGGGTATTATACCCCTTCAAAAGTTGACCAATGTACTGATAACTTCCATTGAAACCATGGCCACTAGAAGATCCAGAAAACTCCAACTTTTCATAATGAGTTGGGTCTGGGGCTGGGTTTCCGAACCATTTGAACATTTTTGGGTCTGTCATTTGGGGCTGGGCTTTCCCTTAAAAATTGGCTATTGCCAAAATTTCTGGGGGCGGATTCATTTTTTAATGGTAGTTTGAGGGTTTGGATGTCTTTTGGGGAACCTTGTTGTTTTAAGCAAAAACCAAAAGGAAAACCCTTTGGCCAGTTTCAGGGTCAACAAAGACAACCACCTCGTTTCACTTTGTGGATCCTCGACTGGCGATTGTTTCAATGGAAGTTATCAGTACATTGGTCAACTTTTGAAGGGCCTGGAAAGCCGTATGGCCGTTTTTTTTTGGACGGAACCCGTATTTGGATCATTTTTCCCGTATGGCCATTTTTTGCTGGCCGGTGGCCGTATTTGGCCGTATGCAACCCGATTTTTTCAACAAATTGTTGACAAAAAGCCGCAAATAACCGTATGGTCATTTTTTTGTGGCCCAAGCCGTATGGACAGAAAAAAACGTCACATATGGGTTTCCAGGGGGTATAATACCCCCTACTCCAAATACCTTGTTTTCTTGGTATTTAGTAAAAACCTGGGTTTCCGTGGTAAATACCTCCTTTTTAATAGAGGGTCGACATCATACCCTAAAAAAAGTGGGTATTGGGTGTAAGGGGTATGCTGAGTTTATGGATCAACTACTTTTTGGGAAGACGTAAATGACAAGTTCAAACTGCCTTGGGCCAATCCACTTGATCGGAAGTGAGCATGACCAGAATTCATACTTACCTGAGCCCTCAGATTACCCATCAAGCAATCAATTCACCCCATCAATTTGGGCTGCAACACATGTTTGAGGGAATGGTGAGGGTTCAGGTAGATGGTTTCTGCGTCTCTGAGTGTGAAATGTGCCCCAAATCTGTCCGAAAAGAGTGATGGATCCGATCGCCTGGCCATTGTTGAAAAACTGTGCTTGGGTGTTCGATTCGCCAAGTTAGTTGTAGCGGTATATGCTGGGCTACAACTTACAACCCACTTCTAAGTCCCCTGCGAATGTGGGGTTAACAATTGGTAAGTGGGTGAAGTTCCCCAAATGAGAGTCGTCCGAAAGGTCCTTGTATTGAGCTATGAAGGGGAAAACCTTTTGGTCCTGGCGTTGACCTTCGTGAAAGTTCCGCGAAGGGGGTCGCGAAACTTTTTTTCCCGCGAAAGTTTTGTGTGACTTGCTAACAGGAAGCTGGAGTGATGAACCATGTGTATTTACCGGCAGTGCGCGCAGAATGCCCGCAGACTAAAGTTGGTCGGAGAATGCCCAGCCTGAGGGTCGCCGCAAGAATACGCCGCTGCAAAAGCAACCCCCAGCCAGCAGAAACCAGCTTCTGGGAGTTTTGAAGCTGTCGGGGCAAGCTGAGCGCAACTTCAAGCCGGATTTTCGCGAATGTTTGGCGTAAGATCCGCGAAAGTTTCGCGAAAGTCGACGGACCTCCCCGCCAGTTTCCGGACATGAGGCCAACGGGTCCTCTCATGCGTAGCTCACGGCTTGTGAGCTGGAGCTGCGGAAGCGCGCTTCGCGTGCTACTTTGGAACTGAAAGGTCGCGACTTTCGAGCTGGGGCTGCGGAAGTTCACTTTGTGTACTACTTTCGAATTGAAAAGTTCTGACTGTCGAGGCTGAGGAAGTTTAGCTCGTGTAGTACTACTTTCGTATTCAAGCCGGGCTGCGGAAGTTTACTTCTAGTACTTCTTTCGCACTGAAGAGCCACGACTTTCGAGCTGGGACTGCGAAAGTGTACTACTTTTGTAATGAATGTTCTGAAAACAGCCCCGCGAAAGTTCTGCGATGGGGTCCGCGAAAGTTATGTTTTTTCTCGCGAAGATGGCGGTTTCCGGAACAAGGAATTTCAGACAACCGTCAAATGGCGATCACCACTTCCTAACTTGGCGAATCGAACATCCAAGTTCCCACCTTGTGTGACCATTGCTCTCTGCACAATTGCGTGGCAGACGCAGAGGCAGATGCACGTTATTCTATGCTTAGCTTCCAGATTCCGAATTTCCATGACAAACCGCACCCTCAGGGTAAAAGGGTACCAAGGGTTCTGTTTTTCAAAGGGTCAGAAGGAGACTCTGGGTAGATGGTTTCCATGAATGAAGGCCTCACGTCCTGAGTTCCGTTGCAGACTTGCTCGCCACTTTTCAATCCACTCGACCGGACGTGAGCGGCGCCATCAACCGTTTTTTTGTTAAGCGTCCATTTGCCTAAGAATATGTTTTATTATCCTTGGTGTTTTTGAAGGGAATCTAGCACTGCTGGGGATTTTGTCCAGTGGACGCGGCTCGGTCCCCCAGTAGTTCCCTTTTGCCCACTTTTTGGGGAGGGTTCCCCTACTAAAATAGACTTCAGAAAAAAAAGGTAGGTACCTTTATTCTAACCTCCAAAACTGGAGGACCTAGTCGGATCTCAGGCTCATCGTGCCCAAGATCACCGGGGGCGGCAAGTTCGGGATTCGGCACTTTGCGGGAGATGAGCGCCTGGCAAGTTGTCAGGTCATGGCCAACATTTGGGGTCAAAAGCCCCGTATCCTCACAACTTGGCGGTTCCCAGCGGTTATCGTCCGTTTTTTAGCTTGTTTTTTCAACGTGTTTGGATGTTTAGCTGGTTTAGTGAGGGTTTGCCATGTATTTAACCCACTAAAATTGAAAGATTCAGCAGGGGATCAGAACATGGACTACCCTGATAAACTACCCCGAAGACGCTGCAATGTTGACCCCGGACGAATCAACCCGAGTCTACTGACTTGCCCAGGCCGACCTTGTGACTTGTTGGTCTTCGTTTGTTGGTCGTTTTTGGTCTTCGTTTCTTCCCGGGATTTGGGGCAACTGAGTTTTTCCGGGGAGGCGTCTTTGGGGAATCAGACTGGACGGGCCAGGACAGGGGCCCCCGAGTTGCTGAACTCAAACCTTTTGGGAAGACCATGTGCGGGTTGAAATAAAAACAGGAATCGGACTGCTTTAAAAATGGGTTCTTGCTCCAAACTTGTGGTTGATAAAGCTCTAGGTCCCGCAGCTAGTTGCAAGTTTGCCCTTTCGTTCGGGGAGGGCTCCCCTAAAATAGACAACAGGAAGAAGTTGGTGCCCATATTCTCTCTGCTGGAGGAATTGGACCTCCATTTTCAAGTTGTAGTCTGAGGGTCCAGGCGGTTTATCCCGGACCCTTTGATGTTTTCAGATGTCTTCAGCTCTCAGAAGGTGATCGATCTCGTTTGATTGGAGGGCCCAAAGCTCCCAGAATCGCGCCACCCAAGGCGTCATGTTGCCCCGTTTTCCGTGTGTCTCACTGAGAAATTGGGGGTGAATCGAAGAACCTGGCTAGCCAATGGACTGACAACAAACTATGTTTTTTCCGGCCCAAATATTCCTCACCAGCCTATTTTTGACAGATAGTTCCGGCATCTATTTTCCAAGTATTTTTTCGAAGTCCTCCTGCAGACAGCACTCCGAAACCTTTGTGCGTTGCGGGTCCAAGTTTGGCGAAGTGATTAAAATACAACACGTACACCTTTGTATCTTGACGTAGTGTGGTTTAAGGGTGCCCCACACCCCCATTCTCATTGTCTAGACCCCTATCTCTCTTGTATGTGTGCAGTGGTCAAGTTACTCTACTCGGGGTTGGTAGGGGTGATGATCAACCGTGCTAGGGATTTCAAGCAACCATGCTAATTTGATGAACCATACCGCACGGATCGGTTCCATGGTTTTGGGCATGTTTTGTGCCGAAACGGAACCAACAGCAGGTTTGACTAGGGGGTGTCCCCTCCAAAAGCGATTTCCCACGAAACCCGGGGACACTTTTCATGGTACTAAACTGGGCTTGATCAATTTGGGGTCCACAAATTATTTCTCTGTTGGATCATGGCTTTAGGTTTCTTGATTGTTTGGTTCTGCACATTCTTTTCGTGGTCTGCCCAAAAAGCGAGTCAGCTTTTTGCAAGGCCATACCTCTTGCCTTGGGTTGAACAGAGGGGCTGGCCCAAGCCCGACTTTGACCAATTGCAAGGAGTCTGTTTGGAGATGAGACAAAGTGAAGGATGCGATGTGTTGGGTGCCGCCAAACTTTGTTTCATGTTGATGCACCTGGAGTCTCCATGACCCTTTTTAAACATGGGTCCATGACCAACCATTATGTTAGGTAATGACCCACCATTTTTTAAGGCTCCTTAGGGAGACTCCAGGAAGCCCAGCTTAGTAGGGGGCGTACCGAGGTTTTCTGGGAAGCCATCACTGGAGCGGATGGAAGAATGGTCCAAGCGTCGAGCCGATTCCTGATAGCTTGACCTCTGAAGATGCGCAACGTAGATCTGGACGGAACCGGAAAAGGGGTTCCCGGTTCTTCTTGTGTTGGAATCATCTTTCATTTGCTGAAATGGATGTTTTTTTTGGTTCCCCTGTTGGTTTTCAAGAGAATCTATGAGTACTGGAAATATGTTTGTTTAGTCTTTCCAGGGGCTTAAGCAAATGAAAGTTCTGGAAGCGTCCATTTGCTCAAGAATATGCTTTGTTTTCCTTTTTTTTAGGGAATCGATTTCACTACTGGAAATATACGTTTTTTCCAGTGGACTTAAGCAAATGTAAGAATGTTTGCCTTAGATGGTTTGGCAATTTGGGACTTAGTTTCAATGTTTTGCCGAGGTGTCGTGCACTGATCCTCTCGGGAGGAACGTCGCTGTGAGCAACAGTTGGCTTAGAGGATCGCATATGCATGTGAACAGACGCAGGGTGGATGTGACTTAACTCAATAATCATAGCCCGTTGCGCCAAAGAAACTGTGCAGCAACCGGCGAGCAGCCATGTGGGCAGAATCCTGGTGGTTCTTTACCTTCGTCTTACTGCAGGACGCATAGCTGCAATCTGAAGCCCAAATTCTCGGAAATGGGCTGAGGCAGGGTTGTGGGGATCAAGGGATTATCCTACTTCTGTGATACAAGTTCGGATACCCATCTTTCTAGGGGGGGGGGGGGTAGTTTTTGGAAACCCTTTTTGTCGTATCCGAGAAGTGGTCATTTCCCACAGCCCTGGGCTGAGGTATCTGTTTTGCTCCCCGAGTTTCTGGACTTTTGAGCAATGCACTGAAGAGAGTGAGAGATTTGCATTGCCCCAGCCGCTTAAACATGCCTGGACCCTCAAAATTCCCTGAAAAAATGGGCTACAGCCCCAAGGTTATGGTTGGTGAACTCCTTTGTTTGAGGGTAATTTTGAGGAATCAGGGGAATTTGGGGGCGTTCGACCCAAGATCTACATTAGTTGGAAGACTAGGGCAATGGAATTCAGTCCCGTCAATCTGCCCCTTAACAAGTGCATGGAACAAAATTGATGTGGGTGTGGGTCAAAACCAATGGTATCATTTTGGGGTAGGTGCACCACCCATTTTAATGTATTTTGTGGGGATTGGGATGTTCACTGGGGGTACGGGATTTTAACCCATGGCCATGTGTGCTTGAGGGTCCCCGTTTGTCTGTGGTTCTCAAACGGAACCAAAGGGAAAAACCACATCTTTTGGTGACCCCTAAAAAAAAAAAACCTCCAAAACTGTCCAGTACTGCCAGTACATTGCTAAATTGAGGACCCATTGGTTGACATAATTTACATAGGGAGCTGTGTTCAGAAACCATCTTGAAGGGAGTTCCCCGCCGTAGCAAACAGCCAGGTTTCCTCAAGGCGAAGTTTGAAAAAAATGGGGTCATTCCCCAAAATCAAGGGGTCATGACCCCATTTTTACAGGCTCAGAAGGAGACTCCAGGTATCCCAGGGCTTGCCTTTCGAAAGCCAAACAGAACATACAGTGGATGGTGGCGCTCCGCTTCTCGCACCACCGTTCAGAAGGCCAATGCTGATTGCCCTGTACATACCAAACAACGGAGCACAACCATGGTTTCAAAGTGGTGCGAAGGGATTTCGCAAGCATCAACCGTAGATCGAGGGGATTTCGCTTGTTGCATGGGCCAAACGCCTGGGATCCACCGGTTTCGCTTCGCCTCGATACTTTGGACCCCGCTCTTCCTCTTCCCCCCGGGTGGACATTTCGATCACGGAGTGTCCCATCTTTTGCAGCAGCTGCTTATTGATCCACCGATACTCCTGACTGTCGAGGCAGATGCTTATGGGTAACTTTCCCATTTAGTGGTTGGCGTATCGTATGTTTATCGATTTTCTAAAAGCAAAGGTCATTGAATGTTTACGGCCTTTTCATCCCATGTGTACGGCCTTTTTGCTCCAGCCTATGCATTACAGACCTTCAGATACTGCGGCCTTGAGGCAAGTTGCGAGCGCCTCGCCGAGCAGGGCTACGGCTATGGCATGCCCGACTTTGAGGCTTTTGTGCAACGCAGCTCGGCGGAAGTGGAGCCCATTTACCGATCGGTTTTGTAGGTCAAGGGTGGGAACCAGCCGAGATAAGGATAAACAAGGCTTCGTAAGTTTGATATACGCCTTTCTTAAGATTTGGACCCCCAGAAAATGCTGCCGGTTGTCCTGCTGGTTTCGATTTAAAGCAACAAAGGGAACCCAACTCCAAAAAAAACGACCGGTCTGTGTGTTTTTTCTCACTTGTCTACAGCGATTCTTATGTTCCCATGTTCGGTAGCCCAAGTGGTTTTGCCCAGGGCACCTGCGGGGAGGTGCCCGGAAGATATACCCCCAACTCCAAATTCCCACTGTTTCAGTGTTTTTTTTCTCTTATTTTTACCTCCTTTTTAATGGAGTGTCAACATGATACCCTAAAAAGCGAGGGTATTGGGTGGTTACGGGGCAGTTTCCTCTTGGAGGGACCGGGTCCTCAGCAGAGTTTTGTAGCCTTCGAATGGGGTTAAGCTTAACCCTGAGCTGGGGACGTCAAGTTAAACCATGAGAGAAGGAATCCAGGAGCTAATATGGAATCCCCAGGATTACAAGAAAAGTGGGTAGTTGAGAGTGAGGGGCCCTTACTTGGATGTTCGATCTGCCTAGTTGGGGCTTCTAGGTGGGTTATAACCTAGGTTACCAACAACATCCTAACTTGGCCGAACACCCAAGGGTTCCCTGGCGTTCCTTAGGGTTCCGTGCCCCCGTTCTATTGCCAGAGCTATCGAGTGTCCAGAAAACGGTGAGGCGCTTTCGTGGAACTTCTTCTCCGGTTGCTTGCTTTTGTGTAATTTGTTAGTACTCTTTTAAAAGCCTACGGGTTGGTGGATCCACAGATTCGCCACTTCCAAAAGTTGTCTAGAGTTTGGTGGGGAAAGTATCACGATTTCCCTTTTGCCGGCTTAACCATTACCTCATGGTTGCTACATTTGGAAGAGTTTCCTTTGTGGGTGATGTTTAAGGGGGAAATGTATGCCTTCCATTTGCTGACATGAATATGTGCTTTTCCCCTGTTGGTTTTAAAGGAAATCTATCACATTCTGGATGTTTTCCAGGGGAGTTAAGTACCCCAAATACTTAAGCGAGTGCTGAATTACGCGGACACACCCCCTTCTCCGATGAATACGAAGGAAGGCCTAAACAAACCCATGTTGGTTTTTGTTGGCTGTATAAAACAGCGCTTTGGGATCCCTTTGCCACATTGCAACATCAGGGAAGAGAAGGGGGTCGAGCTCTAAATTCCACCAGACCGAGAGCACGAGACTTCAAAAGGATATATTTGTATATACACTGACCATTTTAATCCTCGTTAGCTCTTAAAAAAACAGCCTAACTTTCCCGATGTCCTCTTGGGGTGACGTTAGTCATGTGGACCGGGGTTATCTTGTTTGCCATTACCTCCGCGAGCAAAGGCGTGCATGGGCGCTGATTGTTTTCTGAGGGGGAGAGGGGAACGAAAGTTGGAACTTGATGAAACCCTTAGTGGCCAATGTTTGCGCATTTTCTCGGCCAGCTTTGCCTGGATTGGATTTTCTCCCTGCAACCTGGAGGTTTACAGGGCAGATGGAAGCTGAGGGCCGGAGTTCTGGGGCTCTTTGAGACCAGTTGGAGGTCGGCGACTGAATTGTGCCCAGAAACCATTGATCACCTGAACCCTGGCCTTTTGGGATTCTCTTAAGAGGCTTTTTTGGGTCAGGCGCGAGACAATGGATGCCCGGTGTTTTCTCCCGAACGAGGTTTGAAATGGTCCATGGATCATTCATTCATTCATTCATTCATTCATTCATTCATTCATTCATTCATTCATTCATTCATTCATGCATTCATTCATTCATTTATTCATACATACATACATACATACATACATACATACATATATATATATATATATGTGCTATCCCCCCCAAAGATCGACCATTTTCTGTGTTTTGAGAAAGATGCGGTGCATTATTGCAAGAAACAGATGTGCATCTGCTGGGGTCGACATTCAAGTGCAGTGTTGTTGAGGACGGTTGCTGGATGGCATGTGTTTTGCATTGTATGGGTTTTGAGGGCGCGGTGCCTAGCAGTTGGAAGCCGCCGGAAGTACTTTTCTCTTGCTATTGCCGTTTGCTGCAACATGTGGCTGTCACATGATCCTGGACATGTACCAGGACATCAAATCCCCTGTGCAGGACCACATGTCCTTGCCCTTCTGCCAGTACTCATACTGAGCAGAGCGGATCTGGGCCCGCAAAATCACACTGCCTGCCTTAACATTCTGATTCGCTTTCAGGCGATCCTTAATGAATCGCCACGCGCGATCGATAATTTGCGTGCCGGCTTTTACCGACAAGCGCTTGCCGCCGGGGAGCTTATGGGACACCACCTTGACATAGGTCGGGGGCTTCCATGAGCGCTTGCCGTTCTTGATGACGAGCTTCTTCTTGTGCACCACCGAGTCGTGCACCACGCCATCAATCTTGAGCTTGTAGGATCGAGCGCTATCTGTGTGCAAGATGATGCTCTTGCCCTGCAAGTGCTTCCTGGCAAGCGGGGTCCAGTCCACCTTGCGGATTGCCCCCGGCCCCGGGGCTCTGGCCTTGGTAGCGGGGGGGTTGAGCCGATGCAGCAACAGCGTCTGTGGCTTGCCACGGGCAACGATGCCAGCCCACTGCTCCCACAAAATCGTGTTGCCGTCCTGTTCGGCGCATGTGGTCTTGTCAAAAGTGGCCTCATCCGCTTCGACATCCTTCCACTTGTTGCCCCCTCCGAAATTGATTTCCTTCTCGGAGATCTCGACAAAGCCCTTGCGAGTGAGGATGAGCCCCTTCTCCATGCGCTCCAATGCCTTGTGGTTGATGTTCGTCAAGATGTGGATGGTGCTCAGAGGGACGTTCGCCAGGCGCATCAACAGAGCGGCGGCTTGCATCTGTAGAGGATGGCCTTCGGGTCCGCGAGTTGCGGTGAAGATGGGGTGAAGGTGCTGAGGGGTCACAAAGCGATTGCACGCCTTCGCAGTGCAGCGGTATCGAAGGAGTCCACTGCCTCGCTTTTGCAGTCGCCCGAGCTTCCCGATGTTGCACATGGGGCAGACTTTCTTCTCCCAAGGTGGCAGTAGACCGTCCTCAGCCAAGATCTTCAAGATCTTCTCGTCATCTGCGCACATGATCTCCTTGAGTGTGCGCTTCCACTTCATCCTGTCACGACGAGACACCTCTGTGCCGCCCTGAGTTCGGACGTAAGGCACACTCTGGTAAGCCGCAGACTTCTTCGAGGCCGGTCTCTTGAGGACCTTCCGGGCGATCCCTTTCTTGGCTTGGGGAAAAGCTCGATACTTGGGAGCCATGGTGCTCGAGGAGGTCAATGGCAAATGGCAATTTGTTGGTTAGGCATGAACAGCTGCAGGAATAGTCACACAGATGCACAGCTGAACAGCAATACAGAAAATTGTAATTTCAATGGCCGCTTTTTTTACCCGCAAGCTTGAACTATTTGCATGACTGCAAAGTGCATGCAGTGCAAGTGAGCCTTTTTTATGGTGCCGCAGAGGATGGTACTATTTGCAAAGGGATTAGAACAGGCTACGTTTCTATTTGTGAAACTGCAAGACTATCTGCAGTTTCCACCCCTAAAACGAGCTGTTCGCGCATGGGGCCAGGACTGCGCTGCCTCAGACAAGGTTGCCAAACTTGAACGGATCCTCCTCGAAGTCCTCCTCCTCCTCCTCGTGCTCCGCCGGGATCTCCTCCTCGTAGTCCACCGGAATGTCCGCATCCCTTGTGTCGGCCTCGTTCTCCTGGCTGGACCCCAACTCGATCACAGTCCGCGTGGCAGTGAGGTCATGGCTCCATGTCCGGGCTCTCTTGAACACCTCGGTCTGCTTTTGCTCCTCGATCTCCCGCTTGATGGCAACTCGAGAGGAGTCTGCCTTGTCCATCTGCTCCAAGCATGTCTCTTCATCCGCAGGACCACGGAAGAGCTGCCGCACCTGCTGCCGTTGCTTGAACTTGGGGTCCCGCTTCTCGCTCAGCTTCTTATGCACCAGATCGAGCCACGCCTGTTCCTTGCGAACCTCCTCCTCGAAATTGGGTGGAAGCTCCTTGCGGTGCTCCTTGAACTTGCCGTACCACTTGCCGCCCTCCTCTGTCAAGTAGTCTGCGGACTCTGCAAACCTGCGAGGTACCTTATCATCGTTGACCCCTGCCTTGCGGAAGTACACGAACCGCTTCGTGTTGACGATGAAGGCAGCACGCTTGAACAGGGCATCGATATCCGCGCTGGTGGTTTCCCTGGTGATCGCGGGGCGGATCATCTTCTTGAAGTCCTCAAATTTGAACAAGGTGGTGAAGTCGTCGCCCTCTTGGATGTCACAGTCGTAGCTGTTTGCTGCCAAAGCTCTGGGTTGGTTTTGCACCCACTTGACAGCACCCCACCTGGCCCACGACATTGACTCGTACAAGCCCACATCAAGCAAGGACTTCAGAGCTTTGATGCTCAAGTCCGATGTGGATGGGTCATCCAGGAAATCGCCCATGGTGACCGTGCCCTGCTCACCACGAAAGAAATCGATTTCTGGGGAACACCTGATGCATGGCCGTTGGTCACCTTCGAAGCTCTGAGCATTGCGGCGGCATTGCGCCATAAGTACGCTGCGCCCAAGGGGGCTCTTGCCAGCGCCGGGTTCACCCAAAAGAACAAAGGCGGAGTGGTCGAAGTCCCACACATTCTCCAGGATGTCCAACACCCAGCGCTTGAAGAAGGTGCTGGTCAAGGGAAGAGGCCAATCGAACTCCTTCCTCGCCAGTGCTCCATCAGAAGCCAAGGTTCGAAGAGCTTTGTCGACGACACCAGCAGGCCAGTTGTAAACTGGCGACTCCTTGCGGCGAAGCTCCTTGGTCTGCCAGCGAAGCTGTCGAAGATCTGATCCGCTTCGAGGCCCATTCTTGATGAGGTAATCGAAGCCTGCGTCGAGTTCACGATCCTCCAAATCGTCAAAGGCTGCCTTGGTCCGGGATGAGTTACTAATGGCCTGGTTCGTCAGCTGGAAGCAACGGTACTGCCGGGCTCCCATGTTCTCAAGGCAGTACTGCATGATCTTCTTGCCAGCCGCTTGAGCATGGGCGCATGTGGGCTTGAAAGCCTCCCCAAAGGTGACGGCGCCGTCATCGTGTGCTGGGTCAAAAGGTCGACCCAGTGCACGCTGGGAGCGCAGTCCACCTCATTCAAGGACCGCATGGAGAAGTTCACATGGTTGAAGATGCCCTCGGGTCCGGGTGAAGAAACAAAGGGAGATGGCAAGATCCGGCACACCAGGGCCTCGCACGCTGCCTTCAGATCATCGATCGTCATGTCTTCAGCAGCTGGAGGCATGGCGTAGACAGACAGGCAGATACTGACAAACACCTGAGCCCCAAAGCTTCCATGACCGAAGGCTCAGGGGCGAAGGGCAAGCAACCCATGAAGCTGCAAAAACCTCGAAGAAATCAAAAAAATCAAAAAAAATCAAAAAAAATCAAGGTCCTGGGAGAGAATGCCCAGGTCAGAATCTCGGAAAGTGAAAAACCTCGAGAAAATCAAAAAAAATCAAAAAAAATCAAAAAAATCAAGGTCCTGGGAGAGAAAGTCACTGGGTCTGGGCATTCTGCTCCAGGACCTTGATTTTTTTTGATTTTTTTGTTTTTTTTTTTGATTTCTTCGAGGTTTATTCACTTTCCGAGATTCTGACCTGGAAAAGTGAAAAACCTCGAGAAAATCAAAAATCATAAAAATCAAACAAAATCAAGGTCCTGGGAGAGATAGCCACTGGGTCTGGACATTCTGTTCCAGGACCTTGATTTTTTTGATTTTTTTGTTTTTTTTGATTTTCTCGAGGTTTTTCACTTTCCGAGATTCTGACCTGGGCATTCTCTCCCAGGACTTTGATTTTTTTGATTTCTTCGGGTTTTCTCAACATGTTCATCCTGTGCAGCCAAAAGGCAGATGCAAGATGAAGTTGGGAAGCCAGTGGGAAGCCAGAAGCCCGAGACCTTGCAGATCCTGGGATGTGTCCCCAGAGACAAAACACAGAAAATGGTCGATCTTTGGGGGGGGGTACCATATATATGTATATGTTATATACATATATATGTATATATGTATCCTCTTGAGGACCTGCCTTTTTTCCAGCTGGTTTTTAGGAGGGAATGTGGAATTCTGCCATCTACCACCCTCAACTACCCTTAACAAAGTTAGGACGGGGAATTCCCCAACCTTCATTTTGGGCTGCAAGAACCGGTTTTTGTTTCAGGCAGTCCTTTTTGGTTGTTTTGCCTGCAAAAACTAGAAGGCGATTCCTGGTTTACCTGGTGGTTCAAGCATCTACCAGGGATATCCATCTATTTGCCCCAAAAAGGACACCGGTTGGCTTCAGGCTACTTGGGCCTTCGGCCAGCCAGGTTCGTGGCCAGGTTTTTTCATGGCAAGCGCCTTCAGGCCCAGGCCTAGAGCTTTGAAATGCGATTCGGGTCATACATCATGGGTCGTGTTTTTTTTTTTGTGTGTTTTTTTGTTGTTGTTTTTTTTGTTTTTGTTTTTTTTTTTTATGTTTTTTTCTTCTTTTTTATTTTATTTATGGTAGCCTTTTGGGGGTGGTTTTAAAGGAGAAGCAGATGACAACAACAACTCTTGGGGTCCAGTTCCTATTTTGAGACAAACCCGTATCCTCATGGAATCCCTAAAGGGGGGTAGGTACAGGAAGTTGAGCCGATTTTTGGGTCATACAGCATGTGCCGATTTGTTGTTTGATTCATCTACTTCCGTTTCAAAGCGGCGCGCTGGGAATTCTGGTTGTTCATGCCCCTTTTTCAGGAACATACATTTTGACGACCTGACATGTGTCTCTTTTTTTCTTCTGATGGTAGCCTTTTTTGGGGTTTCAAGGAGAACAACATGACAACCAACGTATTATGAGAGCCGGTCATGTTTCTGTGTGTCCTTTTGAGGGTAATCTTTTTTTCGGGGTGCTTTAAAGGAGAACAACCAGCTTTGAGAACAACCAATCATGAGACAAACCCGTATGGATTTTTTAAAAGGGTAGGTGCCGGGGGGGTAGTGAGAGCCGGTTTCGGGCTCCTTAGGAATCTTGTCGCGGTAAGGTTCCTTTGGGCTTCCCTCGACTCCAACATCTACTCACTTCCTGAGTTCATGAATTTTAGTTGTAAATATAAAGTTCGAACTTTTTTTGGGCCATCCACTCAGCCAGTGAGTCTAATATCTTATTTGAGACTTAGGGATCAAAGCTCCTCGGACATGGGGTGACCCCTGAAAAAACCACCAAAACATGAGTCTCACCAAACGGGACAAGTCACCCATGGTCATATGGCTGTGGGTCAATAATAGGTACCCAAAATGAATCCCTGGCAAATGGAGACATGGACTAAAACCTGCGGTCCGATTCCTGGTGGTTGAATTTTGACCCATACCCATATTTGGTGCCAGGCAGCGTTGTGTCGCGTCAGGCGAGGTGGGTGCGCGCCTGCGAGGGGACGCGTATCTGGACTATGCGGCGGCAGGGCTGTACACCAATACGCAGATCGAAGCTCGGAACAGTTGGGGCCCCTCCCCAAAATTAGACTTCCGTTTGCTTAAAAATATGTTTTGTTGTCTCCTCTTGGTTTTAAAGGAAATCGATTTCACTACTGGACATATAGCTCGTTTGTTTGCTTAATTAAGACGATGTTGTTGTTTTTGTGTGTTGGGTTTAAAGGACATCGATTTCACTACTGGGTATGTTTGCCCATTTTTTCCAAGGGACTTCAGCAAATGGAGGTTCAGGAATCCCTGGAGCTACTTGCGAGTTGAGAGCCCTAGGCTTCTTTAGGCTTTTGTAGGGTTCCTTGGTTTTCCTGAAGGACCCTCCGGTCGGGACCGTTTGTTGCCCCCACACAGGGCGATTTCCCTACAGTGGTGTCTCTTGGAACAACTGACGGGGGAATTCCCAAGCCACAATGATCACAATCACACACACAAGGGGTGTGGTGTGCCTTTTTTTGGGAGGCTCTATACTCTTCTTTGGCTAGTTGCAAAGGGAAACCAAAAGGAAACCGCCCATTTTGAAGCTTTCCCCATTTTGAGACAATCCCGGATGTTAGGACCAAAGTCGTATTCTATGCTCGCAAATTTGAAGCCCTATGTAGACGGTAAGGGAAGCTGCCCCCTCCAAACCGCCGAAGCTGAGAAATGGGGAGGTGTGGGGCAGCTTTCTGTCCCACCAGGGAATGTGGGAATGGCCCATGAGTTGCAGTTTGTTCGACCAAAAACCGTTTTTATTTCCACCCCCCTTCGCAAAACAAAATATGCAATACAAAAACCAACAAGCGGCACTCCTGCACAGAGTAAGATGGAACCCCAAATACAAATTGGTTTGTAGAGGAAACCTCTTTTGGGGGACCCCCTAAAGTGGGTTCCATCTTAGTTTGTGGAGCATGTAGAGAGTGACAAATTGCTAACATTCCGGACGATGTTGTGGCTCTTTCCCTGTCGGGGACCCCGTTCAGTTGCAACCCCCTTTGGTTGCAGCGAAGCTGCCACCGAATTTCGCGAATGGAATTATGTTTGTTGAGCGCTTTCCCAGTTCTTGCATTTTTCTTGGTGGTTCCCAGCCATCCCCTTATTTGCTTTGAGCTTTTTGGGTTTCGTTGGGGCGTTTCCATTGACCCACAAGTTAGATTTTTAGCAGGGGATCAGAAAACGGACGGCCCAGTCTAGTGGTTTGATTGAATATTTTTGGTGGTAAGCAACAAGGCCGGTTGTTCTGACCGATCCACTTAGGAAGTGAGCTTTCTTTGGCTTGCTTCTTTGATCCCTTTGCTCATGCTTTTCTCCTTGCCTTGTTTTTCCCGGTCCGCTGGAAACTAGACCCCCTGCTCCATATATTTGTTTTTCCAGGTATTTCTTGAAAAGCCTAGTTTCAACAGGGTAAATATAGTAGAGGGTTGACATAATACCCTGACAGACAACGGATATTTGGCCCACTTGCCCAGTGGCGCCTTTTCTTTTAAGGGGAAGGGCTCCCCTTTAAACTCGACCACCCAAACAAAAGATGCCTTTTTTGTTCAAGGCCACTGGGCATCTGTGTTGGAGTAGGGGGTAGGTTTTTGTGTGGGTTCGGTTCCCTTCTGTGTTTGCCGAGGCTCCCCAATCCATGTTCTCTAAGGATGCGCATGCGCGTGACCTCAAGGAGAACCTCTATGGGAACCCACACTCGCTGAGCTTCTTGGCTTTTCATTTGGCGCCCATGCATAATGACTTGCCCTGAACAATGCTTGGAGGACAGACGTCCCCATTTCTGGGTGTTTCTCAAAATCGCGGACCTCTGCAGGGTAGGATGGAAATGGATCCGAAAATTGTTCGTCGCCCCAAAAGGTTGGCCTGAACATTTCCGGCTGGGGCAATTGAGTTACACAAATCCCTGCTTTGAGGTGACCCCCATGGATCCACTAGCAATCAGCTGAAGAAATTCCACCGCCTTTCCCTGTTCCCCGCTCGGGCGGAAGAACTCCTCCCCCCTACTCCAGATACCCACTTTTTCTACTGTATATTTTGCAAAGCCTGGTTTTCCATGGTAAATACCAATCCCATTTTTAGTAGAGGGCCGGCGTCATACCAACTAAAAAATGGCATCGGGTATTTTGAGTCGGCCGTCCGCTAGGCTCTTCAGCTCAACGCAGCTCTGACTCTGTGGAGAGCGCGCGCACGGAGGCGCTGCGTGAAGGGGTTTGACGTTCAGTGGGGGTAACCTTGCTATATGGGGGTGAAACACCCCAAATGCCAATGGCGAATCGAACATCTAAGCGGGTGTCCAGTAGTGATAGATTCCCTTTAAAACCAAGAGGGAAAAATGTTCTTCAGCAAATGGACGTTTTTGCGGGCTCTCTCAAATCGCATTTCTGCGAATTGGTTTGGTTTGGTGCTTTCGACCTAACAGCTCAGGACCTGATTTGAGGCCCAAGGGAGTTCAGGGAACCCCATATCTAGGGCCGAAGGGGCTCCTCTAGGATGCATTTAACGGTTGAAACATCAATATCTCTTGAGCGGTTTTATATCTTTTCCAAACTCATTGCTCATCCCACGTCTTTATGTGGTTTCCCAACAAATTACTCATCCCACGCGTTCTTTTTCCGTTCTTTCCCCGTGGCTTCTGATCTCCGCCCACATCTCGGGGAGCTCCCAAAGCTCGGGGGGGACTTACAAGTGGGACATAATCTAGGTTACCGTTGCAACTTACTAAGTCAGCCGAACACCCAAGCATCAAATCGTCCCGCTTGGATGCCAAACCACAGCCGCTTCGCTTTTCGGTGAGGGGTGAGGCGGCGTCGCGCGCTTCTCTTTGTAGGTGCGACGTGGAATCAACCCCTAGAGTCGTCAAAGGGGGTGCCGTTTTTGGCTGCGCTGGGAAACCCCATCCAAAACACGGGGTTTCGATTGGTGTGCAACTGGAGGAACTTGTTAATCGTTGGAATGACCTCGAACTGAACCAGCCCTTGGCTTCCTTTCAGAAAAAGGAAGCCCGAGGTACAAAATGAAAACCCGAGGTCACTTCCCAGTTCCAAAACTTGCTTTTGGTGAACATTGGAGTGTGGAGCCTCCATCCTCAAACATACCCCGCAACCTTGTTTTTTTTTGCCCACGGAGTCCAAAGGCCGTCGAGTTGCGGCCGGAAAAAAAGAGAGAGGAAAAAGCACCGGAAGACATACATGTTTTTGTGTTTTCTCTTTCTTTTTTTTTCCCGTGGCCTTTTTTACGGGGTGTTGAAACCGGCCGTTGACATTTACGGCCCGTTACGGTTCCCTTCGGAAGCGGCTTCCTGGACTCCGGAGGATGTTTTTTTGGACTTTCAATGGCACGGAGCATTTCAGTGGAGCGGAAGTCTGGCTCCCACACGTTTACCTCTTAAAAACAGAAGACATGTCTCAACTTTTTGATGGTAACATGGGCTTTTTCTGTCTGTAAAAGATGAGAACTTTTTCAGGGCTTGGAGTTTTAAGGGGTAAGATTTGGTGCCCGGCTCATTTGGTCATTTGGTTGGGAGGGAACTCGGAGCCCTCCCGCACCCCCCTTACCCCAAATGTGGTTGTCCTTTTGGATTTCCTGTACAGCCACCCCAAAAAGTTGGTGCCATCAAAGCAACTACATACTCATGGTCCATATTTTGTTCACCTAAAAGCTTGGCCCTAAAACCATGCTGGGTCCCAGGGCAACTAAGGTAGTGACCCAATTAGGGCAGTTTCAGGGTCGAGCAGTACACTTTGGACGGTAGTGAGGGTCCGGCTTCATGTTCCTGTGGGTCAGCTTCGAACCCGCTCCAGTGCGGCAAGTCCCGCTCCAGTGACTTGGACCCGAAAGAGATACCAACTGAAAAAGAACTGGCCCAGGCAGTCCAAAGGCCTGAGTTGCGGAGGCCGTTTAAACACGGAGGTTTTTTACGGCCTTTTTACGGGGTGTCTACGGCCGTTGACAAAAGGCCTAAGTTACTCAGGCCGAGGAAGCTCTGGGTGGGTTCTTGCAACCTTATTTTTTGGGCTGATGAATTCCCATTTCTAGAAGCTTCGAAGGGTAGCTTGATGGGGCAATCACCTATTTGTGTACGGCAATTTGAGGGTCCACGGAAACCCTTGAACACCATTTACCTGGAGTCTGCTTCTGACCTTCGATTGGTCTACCTATAGGAATTGGATGCCCCCTTTTTGGAAGGGTCCATAGGGAGACTCCAGTCAGAAGCTAGTTTCAGAATGGTTCCTGTTTTTCTTGTCCCGTGTTGGTCGCGCCATCGCCACTTCCGGCCCGGGGTTTGGCCCATAAGCATGTTTGAGGGCCGCAGCAGACGGCCAATTAACTGTTGTTAACCAAGCAAAAGCAGCAACATACTCCCTACCGGGAGTCTCCATGGCCCTTATCCAATGGGGTCATTACCCAAAATAGAAAGGTCATGCACCCATTAGCATCCTTTTGCTTCTTAGTTTTATGCAAGAACATGGCCCAGAGCTTCCTCGGCCTGAGTAACTTAGGCCTTTTGTCAACGGCCGTAGAAAACCCGTAAAAAGGCCGTAAAAAGCCCGTAAAAAGGACGTAAACACCCCGTAAAAAGGCCGCAAAAAAACCTCCGTGTTGAAACGGCCGCGCCCATTCGCCCATCTCCCGTTGGACCTGAGGTGTTACGCTTCTTGGGCGCCTCGCCCGAGGACTACGAAGTGGCGCGGACCGCGGGGTGAGTCGGAGTTGCGGATTTTTCGGGGTCACTCGCTGGCCCAAAGCGCATCGAGCTCCCCCGTAACCTCCAAATACCCTTTCACCTGTTTCTTGTTGGTATGATTTGTCGACCCTCTACTGAAAAGGGATCGGTATTTGCTATGGCAACCCAGGTTTTCCAGAAACAAGTTTTCCGGAAAACTGGTTACTATGGAAAACCGATCGGCTTTTCCCAAAATACCAACTCAAAAAAGGCTGGGTATTTGGAGGTTACGGGGCTGAGCTTTCCGTTCCCCTTGGTCCACTTTTCGTCAAGGTGCTGGCTCTGATCCCCAGCAATTGGTGCCCGACCTCTCACCTCCATTTTTGTGAGAGAGGGTTGGTACCCCAACTAGGTCCCCCAACAGGTTGGTACCTATCCTAGGTCTCCCAGTAGTGCCCTTTTACCCATTTTGGCGAGGGTTCCCCTACTAAAATAGAGGGTACCCTTATTCTAACCTCTACTGGAGGACCCTTTAGTGTCAGAAGGTGAACCGTTTGGCCTTTTGTTCGTCCAAACTGGGGGACCAGAAACACTGAAGCTTGGTTTGCTTTCAGGAGGTTTGGTGAACACTTGTTGATGTTTGTATCGATTGGTTCGGTGCATGGGACGAGGTTTTCACGAGACTCACTCGTTTCTTGCATTGCCTTCACAGCATAGGCATAGTTTGACCGTGGCTAGTGAGGGTCCGGCTAAGTTCAATGAGTTTTCCTGAACGAGTTGGTTTCGATCGCTTGAACTCCATGACCCTCTTCAAAAATCGGATCTACCCCTTAGGCCCAACGGGTATGAGGTCGACCTTCCGCTAGAAAAGGGAATATTTACTCTGAAAAACCGAAACCGGTTTTCCATCAAATGCCTTAAACACGGGTATAATGTCGACCTTCGGCTAAAAAAGAGATCGGTATTTACTCTGCAAAAACCGAAACCGGTTTTCCAAGCAATGCCAACTAAACAAAGGTTGGGTGGTTGGAGGAGTAGGGAGCCACCTCTAACCCCCGTAACCTCCAAATACCCGGCCTTTTTCCAGTTGGTATTTTTTGGAAAACCGGTCTCGGTTTTTCAAGGTAAATACCAATCCCTTTTTTAGTAGAGGGTCGACATCATACCCTAGAAAAAGCGGGGGAACATGTTCTGGCGATCCCATGTTTAGAGGGTGACGTCCGGCGCGAGGGCGCGCGCCCTTCACCCGTCCGCCGCGAGCCGCGAGCCGCGCGGCGTTTGTGTTTCGACAGGTCTTCACGCGCTCCTGTACTGATTCCCTGCGACTCGTGGCTGATTCGCCGCTCGCCGAAAATTCAAGGCTCCCCTTCAAAAAAGGGTTGACGCAATTTAGATCCTTGCATTTGCTGAAATGAATATGTTTGATTGTTTATATTTATTTCCCCTGTTGGTGTTCAATGGAATCCTTCACGTTTGGAAATGTTATATTTTGCCCTGGGGGCTTAAGCAAATGGAAGGACCGGGGTGTCGTTTTGCAACCTTTGGTGGAAAAATGATCGACCCCCTCGTAGTGAAGGATTCTGTTTAAGGGGTCGCCAAGATGCAAACCACCCCATGAAACTTCACCGGGGGTGAAATACCCTTTGAAGCGAAAACCCATGGAAGTCGCTCAGAAAGTGAAAGGACATGAAACCTTCCATTTTCTGAAATTTGTATTATGCCATGTAACTGTTGTTTGAGGGTGGGCTAAAAAAAACACGAGAGAACACTAACAATTTGGGGGGGGGGCAGTCCCCCTATTTTGAGACAACCCCTCTATTGTGTTGGTTGGTGTTGAAGGGAATCTACTAAAGTCGTCTCATGTTTGTTCAGTGCAGAACTTTCAATAAAGTTCCAAAAAGGAGGCTCACCATTGAGATCTCAAGCATTCCACTCGCATGAAACCAACGTTTTACAGTAGTGTGGCTCGTTCTTATGAGGGCCCTTGTTTTTGCAGTAAGTGGGTTGTTTCAGGGAAGCGACAAGGACAGCCAAACTCTTGTTTTGTTGGGCCCAAACATACCTGCAGGAGTTATGAATATTGACTCGACGGCTGTGAGAAACTCATCGAGTACACCCTTACACCCTCTACTAAAAATGTCGACCCTCTGCTAGAAAAGGGGGATTTACACCAGAAGACCATAAACAAAGAGGATATTTGGAGTAGGGGGCATGCGCCCTCCATTGACTGATGGACCAGTTGGGATTGGTGGCTTATCAACCATTATTCTAGGGGTTGATTCCCCATTCTTTTCAACCATCGTTCTTTTCAAAAACCAGCTTTTTCTCAAGGGTTTTTGGTGGTTTTCTAGAAAGATTCGGATCCCTGGAAAGAAGGGACATGGAAGTTACCCCTAGAATTATTCAAATCAAGTTTTGTGAATCCGAACTGAGCCCTGAAAACCCTCGATATACGGGACTATAGGCATCCGCAAACCGACAAAAATCATGATTTCTACCCCCGAGCTCCAAATATCCTGTTTTTTTAGGGTATCCGGTATCATGTCGACCCTCTACTAATAAAGGAGGTATTTGTCTTGAAAAGCCGATCAGTTTTCCAATACCCTAGAAAAAGGGTACCGTATACCAATAGTCAGCTCGGGTTTTGGTCGCTCAATCCATCCGCATGGTCTTGAGTCCCTCCCAACAACTTCTGAAGGCTTGAGTCACTTTCAAAGGGGCACGAAGCACAAGGGATAGAGAAAACAGAAAAGAAAGATACCTGGAGTCTCCATGACCCTTCAAAAATGGGGTCATTACCCAAATAGTGGGGTCATGATTTATTTTTCAAGGGTCATGGAGACTCCAGGTGCGTGTTGTTGGCCTTTATTTGTGTTGTGTTTCCACCAAAAGTTGCCCGTTTTAAAAGCTTAACCAACCTTTTTGGTTGGGAACCGCGCTTTGACGATCTTGATGGGAGTTATCATGGTTTACATCTGTCATTTTTTTAAGAGTACCCTCTAAGCGAAAATCCTTTAATTTTAAAGGGTCAAATGGGAAAACCTGGTTTTTGGGCAAGTTTTGGAAAAATAAGGGTTTTCCAGGGAAAAACCCGGTATTTCACTTACATCCTTTATTTTGGAACTTTTCGCAAGCGAAATGTCGGATGTTTGAAGAACAGAGCAAAGGTGCCGGATCTCGAGCAGGTGTTGAAAGGAGCCGCCAGGTTTCTTTCACTGCCAAATTGTACATTGGGTTTCTAGATGTTTTTTGGGAATCTCTTGTGGTTTCCTTTTGTACCGCCAAGTGCGCGATAGCCTCCTACTCCTCAAAAGGCAGGGGTAAACGCGAGGGCGTGGTCAACCAAACTCAAGAATGAAGCGGGACAACCAACTTGAATGTACAAGTGTCCAGTTCACTACATGACCATCAGTAGCTCTGCGTGATTGACACATCATGCTCAAGCATGGTACTTTGTTTTGTATTTTTTAAACATCAGACAGTATCCCAAAGTGGCACTTGCATTCGTTACTCGACTCAGCGCACAAGCCAAATGCCAACAAAGCTGGCCTCCGCCTAAGTCGCACTTTCTTCTAGCACCTAACTTTGATTCGATGGGAAGCACAGTCCAAGCCAAACATGTTGCGTAGTACGTGTTTGTGCCCGAAAACCTTCGGATGTTCTACCGCAATGTCATACAAAACCAGTTCGCTGCTCGCGCAATCTAGCTGTGTGCCCGTTTTTCTTTGCTGGAAAGCTTGTGGAAGGGCGAGCGCGTGCGAAAAAAAAGGAAACCCATAAAAATCCCATACGAATCCCATTAAAAAACCCATACAAACCCATATTTTTCCGAAAACCCGGTTTTTCCTAACCCGTACAAAAACCGTACAAATCCCATAAAAATACCGTACAAACCCGTACGCAATTTATGGGATTTTCAGCCTTTGCTCAAGCAGCTTTCCAGGCCCGAGCTGCCCGAAATAAGCTTGCAAGGTGACCTTGCGAAAAGCAGTCATTCATGTGTTCGTCCCGCGCGTCTTTAATTACCTGCTGTCCTAGTGTTCAAAGTGGGTTAGGTTCTTTTGGCTCGCTCCAAAAATGATGTTCCTGCGACGTTTTAGACAAGCCTGCGAGAAGCTCCGAGATCAAGGCTTTAACACGGGACTTGGTTGTCAAACAAGTGAGCATTTGCAAGACGGCCCTCCAGACGTATCCGACGCGAGCTTTACGCAAACAGTCCCAAGCAGATTGCTCAGTGCCATACACACTATGTATACACGTGCAGCTACCGCTTGCAGTAAGGGACTACTTGTTGCCCTTGTCAGAAAGTTCATATTCCAATGCTGCTTTAAACTTCCCGAGCCACGATCTGGGAAGCCTTCCCAACAAATTGCGGATTGACCATTGTTTCGAGTTCAGCAGGTGATTAGCAACAGGTGCCATGCTCAATGAGCTTGCATGGATGGGATTGCTAGGCGGCCGTGGAGCGTTTGACTGGATGTAAGAGAGCCAACAAAAGGATTATATTGAGGGAACCACAATCATAACTCACGCAAGACCATTCTGATGTCAACGCAAAAAGTAAAAACCCGGTATTTCCTGGAAAAAACCAGGATATTTTGCCATACCTTTAAAATAAACGGATAATTGCGTAGAGGGTATATTTATTTCTTTTTACTTCTTTTTTCAATGTTACTTTGGCCCGCCCTTTTCGAAGAGACCATCCTTCGTTTCGGATTTCGGATTTCGGGGAGGGCAGCCGAGTTGCGCCGCGGCGTCGCGGCGCGGCACGCGGCGTCGGCTTCAGGTTCCCCTGGAGGAACGGCTCGGAGTACAAGTACCTGCTGCAGAGCCTCGACGTCGAGGGGACCCTTTTTTCTTTCCATATATATATATAGCGTTTTTTGGGTGGCTTATTGGTGTGGGCTTATTGGTGTTGTTGGTTGTTGTTGGTGTGGGCTTATTGGTGTGGGCAAACATTTATGGTTGGCGTATGGGTCAAAATTAGTCACCACCAAGAATCGGACCGCAGGTTTTAGTCCATGTTTCCATTTACTATGGCAAGCCATTTTGGGTACATATTTGTTTCTTCCCCCGAATTAGCTTCCTTTATTTCTTTGCCTTTTTGGGGTGGTTTTTTGCTTTCCACTCACCAGGGAAAACAGATCTCAATTTTTGCTGGGGTCCTAATTCCAGCCAAGTTTCTCAAGAGCCATGAAGTTCAGGGAGATATGTTTTATCGTCCCCCTACGCCTTTTTCTTGGTATTTTTTGAAACACCGATCGGGTTTCCATGGTAAATACCGATCCAGTTTTTGGTAGCGGGTCGGCATCATAGCCTTTAAAAGCAACGGTATTTGGAGTAGGGCAAGGCCCCCCAGCAATTGGTGCCCGACCTCTCACCTCGTCCAACTTTTTTGGTTGGGAGTCGGGAGGCTTCAAACCTACTAAAATCGACAAAACCGGGAAACAAATGGTTCAAACCGCGTCTAAATCGACAGAACCGGGGAAAAAGACTCAAAACTCGACAAAACCGGGAAAAAAAAGAAGAAACAAACTCAAAAAAGAAGTCTCACAAAATTCGGGTACCAACTGATTCCTTCTCTCTGCGCCAAGATCCTTTAAGGCCGAGTTGTTTTTGTCGCCCAGCGCCCACAAGTTGAAGCCCCATGGCTGAAACCGCTTCGCCTTCCAGTTCCGTGGCCCCGATGAGAACTTTTGCCGGGCGGCGGCGTGGGGGAGTTGTCTCTACGGGGTCAGTTGGTGGCCAACCGCTAAAATTCGGCGTGCCAAGCCCCGAGAGTTTTGGGCTCCAATGTTTTCTTTCCAGAAAAAGAAGTGAACAACAGAGAGCTGTTGTTGTTGTTGTTGTTGTTGTTTTTTTTTGGGGGGGAAAAAGAAGAGAAGTCCATGTTCAGGCCGTGAGAAATCACTTGAATTCGCTCTACCTGGAGTCTCCATAAGGACCCGAATCAAACATGGTTGGTTATGACCCCTAAAAGTTTTGGGTAATGACCAACCATTTTTTAAAGGTCAGGGAGACTCCAGGGAGCCTCCACTTGCTCAAAGCCGCAAGTCAAGCGAGCCGCTTGCTCACAACCGATTCGGGTAGATGAAGGTGAGGGACAATGCCCTTGCCAGAAGTAGCTGCGGATATCGGCCTTCTTAAATCTTGAAGCACAGTTCTGGGTAGACCACGTAAATACCGGGTGCGGGTCTGGGTAGGATGGCCACGCGTGCTGTACAAGGGAATCCTGATTTCCCTACTTTCAAAGTCATTGGATGTTGGAAAGGAGAGCCAAACACACGCACGATGGTGAACTACCCATAGTTAGAAGTGTTTACCGGCCAATTGATCAGAGATCAACTCTGGGTTTGCCTCACCAGGAAAGCTGCGATCCGCCTTTCTGTAGGTCCTGCAAGCGAGTTGCTGCTGTTCTGTCCAGCGAAACACCGAAATCTTGGGCTTCAGCCGAAGAGCTTGAGTCATAAAGGTCCGGTTCAGCTGGGAGATCCTGGAGGGAAATGGTTCAAGCCGCACAAAGCATCTTTGCTTGCATGGGTGTGTTAAAGGAGTTCGACACTCTCCCAAACTCACATGTGTGTGTGTGTGTGTGCGTGTGAGGTTCGTATTTGGCAAGCATAAACACGCCCGGGGATACCTTTCTGCGCCATGAAGGTAGATGTTTGCTTGCCCAGTGGCGATGGTTGCTCCATAGCAGTGTCACCGGAGACGCCCGTGAAAGCGCTGAAGGCTGCAGCGCAGCAGCATTTCCAGCGCCGCTTGACACTCACTGCAAAAGGCCAGCAGCTCGATTTGACTGCCACGCTGAGTGCGGCTGGGCTGCGAGACGGGGACATGGTGGCTGCAGTTGTGCAGCTTGGCAAACTGGCTGCCACTGATAGAGCCTTCGCTTGGTATGCCCATGGGGACGAAGTCGTGACATGGGGTGATCCAGACTGTGGCGGAGACAGCAGCCAGGTGCAAAAGCAGCTGAGGAACGTCCAGCACATGCAAGCAAAAGTAGGTGCCTTTGCTGCCATTCTTGAATCAGAGGCTGTCGTGACCTGGGGTGATCCAGAAGATGGAGACAGCAGCCAGGTGCAAAAGCAGCTGGAGCAACGTTCAGCACATCCAAGCAACTTTAGGTGCTTTTGCTGCCATTCTTGAATCTGGGGCTGTCGTGGCCTGGGGTGATCCAGACTATGGCGGAGACAGCAGCCGCGTGCAAGAGCAGTTGGGGAACGTCCAGCACATCCAAGCAACTGTAGGTGCTTTTGCAGCCATTCTTGAAAATGGGGCTGTCGTAACCTGGGGTGATCCAGAAGATGGCGGAGACAGCAGCCAGGTGCAAGAGCAGCTGAGGAACGTTCAACACATCCAAGCAACTGAGCGAGCTTTTGCTGCCATTCTTGAATCTGGGGCTGTAGTGACCTGGGGTGATCCGCTATGGGGCGCAAATAGCAGCAAGTCGCAAGAGCAGCTGAGGAACGTCCAGCACATACAAGCGAGTCGTCGTGCTTTTGCATCCATTGTTGAGTGTGGGGCTGTCGTGACTTGGGGTGATTCACTGTGTGGCGGAGACAGCCGCCAGGTGCAAGAGCAGCTGAGGAACGTCCAGCACATCCGAGCAACTTCAGGTGCTTTTGCTGCCATTCGTGAATCTGGGGCTGTTGTAACCTGGGGTGATCCAATGTTGGGCGGAAACAGCAGCCAGGTGCAAGAGCAGCTGAGGAACGTCCAGCACATCCAAGCAACTGCCGGTGCTTTTGCTGCCATTCTTGATTCAGGGGCTGTTGTCACTTGGGGTGATCCATACTGTGGCGGAGACAGCAGCCAGGTGCAAGAGCAGTTGAAAAATGTCTGGCGCATGCAAGCGACTCGTCGTGCTTTTGCTGCAGTTCTTGAATCTGGGGCTGTCGTGACCTGGGGTAATCCAAAGTTTGGCGGAGACAGCAGCCGCGTGCAGGAGCAGTTGAGGAGCGTCCAAGACACCCAAGCAAGTGGCGCTGCTTTTGCAGCCATTCTTGAATCTGGCGCTGTTGTAACCTGGGGTGATCCAGATTGCGGCGGAGACAGCAGCCAGGTGCAAGAGCAGCTGAGCTTGAATCTGGAGCTCTTGTAACAAATTTCGGGTCGTCAAGAAGACCACAAATTTCGGCGCTCAAAGCCTGCTGAAGGCAGGGCAAACACTTGACTCGCCAGCTGGGCTTTGGACCACTGGTATTGGCTTGACGGAACCCTGTGTTGGAGGATACTCGGCTGAACATTTTTTTGGGGGGGTATACCCGTTTGAATAAGGAAGCCTTCCTTAAACCACCCCCTACTCCAAATACCCACTTTTTCTAGGGTACTTTTTGAATAACCTGGTTTTTCAAGGTAAATACCTCCTTTTTTAGTAGAGGGTCGACATGATACCCTAAAAACAGTGGGTATTGGGTGTAAGGGGTATGGGGGACGAAGATGTTTGCATGAAGTGCCCCAAAGGTCACCCGCGGATTTTGTTTGAGGCAAGACCGGGGATTTATTAAGGGTAGAAACCAGCTGGTTGGGCCAACTCCTAGTGCAAACATGTTTAATCCATTGTTTAAACCTCAGGGGCGCATTACTCTGGCCGTTTCAACCAATGCATGCAGCCATCTGAACCAGAGCTTGGTTGCGAATCTGCTCGCTTGGATCCCGGTGCTCAAGATACTTGCATCGAAACACCTCAAAGCTTGATTTGCGGAATTGTGGCTTTGGCGTATTCGGCATCCCACGAATTAACATGGAACCTGACACCAGGTTCCCAGAGCTTCCCCGGCCTGAGTAACTTAGGCCTTTTGTCAACGGCCGTAAACACCCCGTAAAAAGCCCGTAAGTAAAAAGGACGTAAACACCCCGTAAAAAGGACGTTAAACCAACAAAAACAACAACAACAACAACAACAACAACAAAAAACGTGTTTAAACGGCCTCCGTAACCCAGGCCTTTGGACTTCCTGGGGTTCCTGGAAGATCTTTTTCCTACCCCCTACTCCAAATACCTTTTTTTTTTTTTTTTCTGGGGTATCAGGGCGACCCTCGACTACAAACGGAGGTATTTACCATGGGAACCCGGGTATTTCCAAAAATACCCTTAAAAACATAGGTATTTGGAGTAGGGGTATCCCGAATGTCAGGTTCAATGTGAAAAGGCTCGGAGGGAATTAAAGGATTTCGACACTCTTTCAAACTCACATGTGTGTGTCTCAGCTTCATGCTTGCCAACCATAATAAACACACCCAGGGATACCATTCTGCGCCATGAAGGTAGATGTTTGCTTGCCCAGTGGCGATGGTTGCTCCATAGCAGTGTCACCACAGACGCCCGTGAAAGCGCTGAAGGCTGCAGCTCAGCAGCATTTCCAGCGCCGCTTGACGCTCACTGCAAAAGGCCAGCAGCTCGATTTGACTGCCACGCTGAGTGCGGCTGGGCTGCGAGACGGGGACGTGGTGGCTGCGGTTGTGCAGCTTGGCAAACTGGCTGCGAGTGATGCTGCCTTCGCTTGGTATGCCCACGGGGACGAAGTTGTGACATGGGGTGATCCAGCCCGTGGCGGTGACAGAAGCCAGGTGCCAGAGCAGTTGAGGAACGTCCAGCACATTCAAGCAACTGCTGGTGGTGCTTTTGCTGCCATTCTTGAATCAGGGGCTGTTGTGACCTGGGGTAATCCAGCCCATGGCGGAGACAGCAGCCGCGTGCAAGAGCAGTTGGGGAACGTCCAGCACATCCAAGCAACTGTAGGTGCTTTTGCTGCCATTCTTGAAAATGGGGCTGTCGTAACCTGGGGTGATCCAGAAGATGGCGGAGACAGCAGCCAGGTGCAAGAGCAGCTGAGGAACGTGCAGCACATTCAAGCAACTCGGCGTGCTTTTGCCGCCATTCTTGAATCTGGGGCTGTAGTGACCTGGGGTGATCCAGAGTATGGCGGAGACAGCAGCGGGGTGCAAGAGCAGCTGAGGAACGTCCAGCACATCCAATCAAGTAGAGATCGTGCTTTTGCTGCCATTCTTTTATCAGGCGCTGTTGTGACTTGGGGTGATCCAGAACATGGCGGAGACAGCAGCCAGGTGCAAGAGCAGCTGAGGAACGTTCGGCACATCCAAGCAACTCACCATGCTTTTGCTGCCATTCTTGAAAGTGGGGCTGTTGTGACTTGGGGTGATCCAGAACATGGCGGAGACAGCAGCCAGGTGCAAGAGCAGCTGAGGAATGTCCAGCACATCCAAGCAACTGCCGGTGCTTTTGCTGCCATTCTTGAATCAGAGGCTGTTGTCACTTGGGGTGTTCCATACTGTGGCGGAGACAGCAGCCAGGTGCAAGAGCAGTTGAGAAATGTCCGGCACATGCAAGCGACTTGTCGTGCGTTTGCTGCAGTTCTTGAATCTGGGGCTGTTGTGACCTGGGGTCATCCAGAAGATGGCGGAGACAGCAGCCAGGTGCAAGAGCAGCTGAGGAACGTCCAGCACATTCAAGCAACTTGGGGTGCTTTTGCTGCCATTCTTGAATCTGGGGCTGTTGTGACCTGGGGTTATCCACAGCTTGGCGGAGACAGCAGCCAGGTGCAAGAGGAGCTGAGCTTGAATGTGGGGCTCTTGTAACATGGGGTCGTCAAGAAGACCACAAATTCTGGCGCTCAAAGCGTGCTGAAAGCAGACCTACGAACACTTGAAATTCGCCAGGGCTTTGGACCATGGCATTGGCTTGAAGGCACCCTGAATTAGAGGATACTCGGCCGGACATTTTTTTGGGGTATATACCGTATACCCCTTGAATAAGGAAGCCTTCCTTAAGCCAGTTTTTTTTTTCTCGAAGATCTGGGGAACCTGCCCCTTAAGTAAGGAAGCCTTCCTTAAACAAGTGGTATATTGGAAGATTTGGGGAACCCCTGGCTCTTGACCTTTCCCTTCGGTTGACGGGTCCCTTTATCGGTGTCATCGAAGCCTTCCCGAGCCCTGCGAAGCCGCTGGCTTCGCTTTTGGAGAATCGAAGTGGTGCAAAATGGAATCTTCGGAAGCCCTGATGGTGGACGAAGATGTTTGCAGTGCCCCAAAGGTCACCCGTGGAATTTGTTTTGAGGCAAGACCGGGGATTTGCTAAGGCTAGGAACCAGCTGGTTGGGCCAACTCCCCGTGCAAACATGTTTAATCCATTGTTTACACCTTCTGCTGATTCCCCCTCAGGGGCGCATTACTCTGGCCGTTTCAACCAATGCATGCAGCTGAACCAGATGCGAATCTGCTCGCTTGGATCCCGGTGCTCAAGATACTTGCATTGAAACACCTCAAAGCTTGATTTGCGGAATTGTGGCTTTGGCGTATAATTCGGCATCCCACGAATTAACATGGAACCTGACACCAGGTTCCCAGAGCTTCCCCGGCCTGAGTAACTTAGGCCTTTTGTCAACGGCCGTAAACACCCCGTAAAAAGCCCGTAAGTAAAAAGGACGTAAACACCCCGTAAAAAGGACGTTAAACCAACAAAAAAAACAACAACAACAACAACAAAAAACGTGTTTAAACGGCCTCCGTAACCCAGGCCTTTGGACTTCCTGGGGTTCCTGGAAGATCTTTTTCCTACCCCCTACTCCAAATACTTTTATTTTTTCTGGGGTATCAGGGCGACCCTCGACTACAAACGGAGGTATTTACCATGGGAACCCGGGTATTTCCAAAAATACCCTTAAAAACATAGGTATTTGGAGTTGGGGTATCCCGAACGTCAGGTTCAATGTGAAAAGGCTCGGAGGGAATTAAAGGATTTCGACACTCTTTCAAACTCACATGTGTGTGTCTCAGCTTCATGCTTGCCAACCAGAATAAGCACACCCAGGGATACCATTCTGCGCCATGAAGGTAGATGTTTGCTTGCCCAGTGGCGATGGTTGCTCCATAGCAGTGTCACCGGAGACGCCCGTGAAAGCGCTGAAGGCTGCAGCTCAGCAGCATTTCCAGCGCCGCTTGACGCTCACGGCAAAAGGCCAGCAGCTCGATTTGACTGCCACGCTGAGTGCGGCTGGGCTGCGAGACTGGGACGTGGTGGCTGCGGTTGTGCAGCTTGGCAAACTGGCTGCGAGTGATGCTGCCTTCGCTTGGTATGCCCACGGGGACGAAGTTGTGACATGGGGTGATCCAGCCCGTGGCGGTGACAGAAGCCAGGTGCAAGAGCAGCTGAGGAATGTCCAGCACATCCAAGCAACTGCCGGTGCTTTTGCTGCCATTCTTGAATCTGGGGCTGTTGTGACCTGGGGTAATCCAGCCCGTGGCGGAGACAGCAGCCAGGTGCAAGAGCAGCTGAGGAATGTCCAGCACATCCAAGCAACTGCCGGTGTTTTTGCTGCCATTCTTGAATCAGGGGCTGTTGTCACTTGGGGTGTTTCATACTGTGGCGGAGACAGCAGCCAGGTGCAGGAGCAGCTGAGGAACGTCCAGCGCATCCGAGCAACTGATGTTGCTTTTGCTGCCATTCTTGAAGGTGGGACTGTTGTAACCTGGGGTGATCCAGAGTATGGCGGAGACAGCAGCGGGGTGCAAGAGCAGCTGAGGAACGTGCAGCACATTCAAGCAACTCGGCGTGCTTTTGCTGCCATTCTTGAATCTGGGGCTGTAGTGACCTGGGGTGATCCAGAGTATGGCGGAGACAGCAGCGGGGTGCAAGAGCAGCTGAGGAACGTCCAGCACATCCAAGCAAGTAGAGATCGTGCTTTTGCTGCCATTCTTGAGTCTGGGGCTGTTGCGACCTGGGGTGATCCAAAACGTGGCGGGGACAGCAGCGAGGTGCAGGAGCAGCTGAGGAACGTCCAGCACATCCGAGCAACTTCAGGTGCTTTTGCTGCCATTCTTGAAAGTGGGGCTGTTGTGACCTGGGGTGATCCAGAAGATGGCGGAGACAGCAGCCAGGTGCAAGAGCAGCTGAGGAATCTCCAGCAATTCTTGAATCAGAGGCTGTTGTCACTTGGGGTGTTCCATACTGTGGCGGAGACAGCAGCCAGGTGCAAGAGCAGTTGAGAAATGTCCGGCACATGCAAGCGACTTGTCGTGCGTTTGCTGCAGTTCTTGAATCTGGGGCTGTTGTGACCTGGGGTCATCCAGAAGATGGCGGAGACAGCAGCCAGGTGCAAGAGCAGCTGAGGAACGTCCAGCACATTCAAGCAACTTGGGGTGCTTTTGCTGCCATTCTTGAATCTGGGGCTGTTGTGACCTGGGGTTATCCACAGCTTGGCGGAGACAGCAGCCAGGTGCAAGAGGAGCTGAGATTGAATGTGGGGCTCTTGTAACATGGGGTCGTCAAGAAGACCACAAATTTTGGCGCTCAAAGCGTGCTGAAAGCAGACCTACAAACACTTGAAATTCGCCAGGGCTTTGGACCATGGCATTGGCTTGAAGGCACCCTGAATTAGAGGATACTCGGCCGGACATTTTTGGGGGGTATACCCCTTGAATAAAGAAGCCTTCCTTAAACCAGTTTTTTTTGTTTTTCGAAGATCTGGGGAACCTGCCCCTTAAGTAAGGAAGCCTTCCTTAAACAAGTGGTATATTGGAAGATTTGGGGAACCCCTGGCTCTTGACCTTTCCCTTCGGTTGACGGGTCCCTTTATCGGTGTCATCGAAGCCTTCCCGAGCCCTGCGAAGCCGCTGGCTTCGCTTTTGGAGAATCGAAGTGGTGCAAAATGGAATCTTCGGAAGCCCTGATGGTGGACGAAGATGTTTGCAGTGCCCCAAAGGTCACCCGTGGAATTTGTTTTGAGGCAAGACCGGGGATTTGCTAAGGCTAGGAACCAGCTGGTTGGGCCAACTCCCCGTGCAAACATGTTTAATCCATTGTTTAAACTTCTTGTTGAGGGGCGGATTATTCTGGCCGTTTCAACCAATGCATGCAGCCATCTGAACAGGAGCTTGGTTGCGAATCTGCTGGCTTGGATCCCGGGGAATGGCTCAAGATACTTGCATCGAAGCACCTCAAAGCTTGATTGCGGAATTGTGGCTTTGGTGGAGAATTCGGCATCCCACGAATTAACATGGAACCTGACACCAGGTTCCTGGAAGATCTTTTTCCTATCCCGAACGTTGGGTTCAATGTGAAAAGGCTCGGAGGGAATTAAAGGATTTCGACACTCTTTCAAACTCACATGTTTGTGTCTCAGCTTCATGCTTGCCAACCACAATAAACACACCCAGGGATACCTTTCTGCGCCATGAAGGTAGATATTTGCTTGCCCAGTGGCGATGGTTGCTCCATAGCAGTGTCACCGGAGATGCTCGTGAAAGAGCTAAAGGCTGCAGCGCAGCAGCATTTCCAGCGCCGCTTGACGCTCACTGCAAAAAGCCAGCAGCTCGATTTGAATGCCGCTCTGAGTGAGGCCGGGCTGCGAGACGGGGACGTGGTGGCTGCGGTTGTGCAGCTTGGCAAACTGGCTGCCACTAATAGAATCTTCGCCTGGTATGCCCACGGGGACGAAGTTGTGACATGGGGTGCTGCAGGATCTGGCGGAGACAGCAGCAAAGTTCAGGAGCAGTTGAGGAACGTCCAGCACATCCAAGCAACGGATGGTGCCTTTGCAGCCGTTCTTGAATCTGGGGCTGTTGTAACCTGGGGTAATCCAGAACACGGCGGAGACAGCAGCCAAGATCAGGAGCAGTTGAGAAGCGTCCAGCACATTCAATCAACTCGGCGTGCTTTTGCTGCCATTCTTGAATCTGGGGCTGTTGTGACCTGGGGTGATCCAGAGTACAGCGGAGACAGCAGCCAGGTGCAAGAGCAGCTGAGGAACGTCCAGCACATTCAAGCAACTGCCGGTGCTTTTGCTGCCATTCTTGAATCTGGGGCTGTTGTGACCTCCACAGCTTGGCGGAGACAGCAGCCAGGTGCAAGAGCAGCGGAGGAACGTCCAGCACATTCAAGCAACTGCCGGTGCTTTTGCCGCCATTATTGCATTTGGGGCTGTTGTGACCTGGGGTCGTCCAGAATGGGGTGGAGACAGCAGCCACGTACAAGAGCAGCTGAGGAACGTGCAGCACGTCCAAGCAACTGCCGGTGCTTTTGCTGGCATTCTTGAAAGTGGGGCTGTTGTAACCTGGGGTGATCCAGAAGATGGCGGAGACAGCAGCCAGGTGCAAGAGCAGCTGAGGAACGTTCGGCACATCCAAGCAACTCACCATGCTTTTGCTGCCATTCTTGAATCTGGGGCGGTTGTGACGTGGGGTGATCCAGAGTATGGTGGAGACAGCGGCCAGGTGCAAGAGCAGCTGAGGAACGTGCAGCACGTCCAAGCAACTGCCGGTGCTTTTGCTGCCATTCTTGACAGTGGGGCTGTTGTAACCCGGGGTGGTCCAGAAGATGGCGGAGACAGCAGCCAGGTGCAAGAGCAGCTGAGGAACGTTCGGCACATCCAAGCAACTCACCATGCTTTTGCTGCCATTCTTGAATCTGGGGCTGTAGTGGCCTGGGGTGATCCAGAAGATGGCGGAGATAGCAGCCAGGTGCAAGAGCAGCTGAGGAACGTGCAGCACGTCCAAGCAACTGCCGGTGCTTTTGATGCCATTCTTGAAAGTGCAGCTGTTGTAACCTGGGGTGATCCAGAAGATGGCGGAGACAGCAGCCAGGTGCCAGAGCAGCTGAGGAACGTTCGGCACATCCAAGCAACTCACCATGCTTTTGCTGCCATTCTTGAAAGTGGGGCTGCTGTGACCTGGGGTGATCCAGAGTACAGCGGAGACAGCAGCCAGGTGCAAGAGCAGCTGAGGAACGTTCGGCACATCCAAGCAACTCACCATGCTTTTGCTGCCATTCTTGAAGGTGGGGCTGCTGTGACCTGGGGTGATCCAGAGCATGGCGGAGACAGCAGCCAGGTGCAAGAGCAGCTGAGGAACGTGCAGCACGTCCAAGCAACTGCCGGTGCTTTTGCTGCCATTCTTGAAAGTGGGGCTGCTGTGACCCGGGGTGATCCAGAGTATGGCGGAGACAGCAGCCAGGTGCAAGAGCAGCTGAGGAACGTTCGGCACATCCCAGCAACTCACCATGCTTTTGCTGCCATTCTTGAATCTGGGGCTGTAGTGACCTGGGGTGATCCAGAAGATGGCGGAGACAGCAGCCAGGTGCAAGAGCAGCTGAGGAACGTTCGGCACATCCAAGCAACTCATCATGCTTTTGCCTTTGCTGCCATTCTTGAAAGTGGGGCTGCTGCGACCTGGGGTGATCCAGAAGATGGCGGAGACAGCAGCCAGGTGCAAGAGCAGCTGAGGAACGTTCGGCACATCCAACCAACTTGAAACTGGGGCTGTAGTGACCTGGGGAAGAACGTTCGGCACATCCAAGCAACTTGGCGTCCTTTGGCTGCCATTCTGGAATCTGGGGCTGTAGTGACCTGGGGTGATCCAGAGTATGGCGGAAACAGCAGCGAGGTGCAAGAGCAGCTGAGCTTGAATCTGGGGCTCTCGTAACATGGGGCCGTGCTTATTTCGGGCGATGAAAGCCTGCCGAGCGAAGGGCGACCGTTTTGGTAGCGCAAGTTTCATGCTTCCCTCTTAAAAACAGAAGACATGTCTCAACTTTTTGGGTAACATGGGCTATATGTCTGTAAAAGATGAGAACTTCCCCAGGTTGCTTGGAGTTTTCAGGGGTAAGCATGTGCTTAAGAGCACATCTCCCGTGTTTCTATCTGTAAACGGGGGAAACGGGGGGGAAGCGGGGATCGACACCCGGCTCCTGAAACGCGCTGCCGCTTCGGCGAAGAGGGCTCCGGCTTCGGGATCCGAAAGAAGACCCCAGAAAAAGCCAAATGGGGTAAACCCATATGAACCCATATGACCCAAGGGGTAAACCCATATGAACCACGGGGTAAACCCATATGAACCCATAAGAACCAATCCCAAGAATAAAAACCCATATGGGCGTGGCGTGATCAAAATTAAACGATCGGGGCGGGCAATCCGCAGGTATTGGTATCCACGTTTTTCCACTTGCCAGGGCAACCCATTTTGGAGTACCGGTTTTTTGAGCCACATCCAAATGTGGGATCCGAATCCTAAAAATGAACTAAACAGGTCCACAGCATCATGGGTTGCACTAGCTCCAATGAACCTCTTGTTGTTTTCACCCCTCAGAAACTCCAGTCGGGCTGGGCATTCGGTGTAAGTGACTTTCTATGCCACGTGCCGAGTTTCCGGCGCCAGAGCCCTCAACGGACGGCTGCTGGATGTGGTTGAAACAACCAGAGCTATTCGCCCCTGTAACAGGGAATCAAAAGGAGGTTTCAACCATCGATTGCTCGGGTAGGATTTGATGTCTAGAAAATGCCTAGAAAGCCAGGGCTATTAATTAGCTCACTCTCGGAACATTTAATTAGTTGATGCGGGTTGCCAACCGCACATTTGGATTTGCGAAGAGCTTGCCGCCTTCAATTTGTGGATCCTTACCCTGGGTTTGGGAATTCTCTGTTGGGCTTGACTCACCACAGAAGCTACGATCTGCCTACTCCGGATAGACAGCTGCAAAGGGTCCTACCGCAGATGGTTCAAGCCCCGCAAAGCACGTTTCTTGCATGGGTGTGTCAACGGATTTTGAGACTCTTCCAAACTCACACGCGTCACGTTTGTGTGTCTGAGGTTCGTGTTTGGCAACAAACACACCCAGGGATACCTTGCCGCACCGAAGAACTTAAGTCATCAAGTTCCGGTTCAGCTGGGAACGGTTCTAGAGCGGAATGGTTCAAGCCCATAAAGCATGTTGTCTTGCATGGGTGTGTTGAAGAACTTCGACAGTCTCCCAAACTCCTTGTTTGTGTCTCAGCTTGGCGTTCGGTACTTTAGTTCATCCATAGAAACCTTCCTGCGCCATGAAGGTAGATGTTTACTTGCCCAGTGGAGATGGTTGCTCCATAGCAGTGTCACCGGAGATGCTCGTGAAAGAGCTAAAGGCTGCAGCGCAGCAGCATTTGCAACACCGCCTGACGCTCACTGCGAAAGGCCAGCAGCTTGATTTGACGGCCACGCTGAGCGAGGCCGGGCTGCGTGATGGGGACATGGTGGATGCAGTTGTGCAGCTTGCCAAACTGGCTGCCACTGATAGCGCCTTCGCTTGGTATGTCTACGGGGGCGAAGTTGTCACATGGGGTGCTGCAGGATTTGGCGGAGACAGCAACCAGGTGAAGGAGCAGCTGAGGAACGTCCAACACATCCAAGCAACTGAGCGAGCTTTTGCTGCCATTCTTGAATCTGGGGCTGTTGTAGCCTGGGGTGATCCAGAGTACGGCGGAGACAGCAGCCAGGTGCAAGAGCAGCTGAGGAACGTCCAACACATCCAAGCAACTGAGCGAGCTTTTGCTGCCATTCTGGAATGTGGGGCTGTTGTAGCCTGGGGTGATCCAGAGTACGGCGGAGACAGCAGCCAGGTGCAAGAGCAACTGAGGAACGTTCAGCACATCCACGCAACTGCCGGTGCTTTTGCTGCCATTCTTGAATCTGGCGCTGTTGTAACCTGGGGTATTTCAGGTTTCGGCGGAGACAGCAGCCAGGTGCAAGAGCAGCTAAGGAACGTGCAGCACATCCAAGCAACTGCCAACGGTGCTTTCGGTGCCATTCTTGAGTCTGGGGCTGTTGTGACTTGGGGTAATCCAAGGGCTGGCGGAGACAGCAGCCAGGTGCAAGAGCAGCTCAGGAACGTCCAGCACATCCAATCAGTTGCAGATGGTTTTGCTGCCATTCTTGAATCTGGGGCGGTTGTGACGTGGGGTGATCCAGAGTATGGTGGAGACAGCGGCCAGGTGCAAGAGCAACTGAGGAACGTTCGGCACATCCAAGCAACTGGGTTTGGTGCTTTTGCTGCTATTCTTGGCTCTGGTGCGGTTGTGACGTGGGGTGATCCAGAGTACGGCGGAGACAGCAGCCAGGTGCAAGAGCAGCTGAGGAACGCCCAGCACATCCAAGCAACTGATAGTGCTTTTGCTGCCAGCATCCAAGCAACTCATGTTTTTGAATCTGGGGCTGTTGTAACCTGGGGTGATCCAGAAGATGGCGGAGACAGCAGCCAGGTGCAAGAGCAGCTGAGGAACGTTCGGCACATCCAAGCAACTGCCTATGCTTTTGCTGCCATTCTTGAATCTGGGGCTGTCGTAACCTGGGGTGATCCAGAACATGGCGGAGACAGCAGCCAGGTGCAAGAGCAGCTGAGGAACGTGCAGCACATCCAAGCAACTCGGCGTGCTTTTGCTGCCATTCTTGAATCTGGGGCTGTAGTGACCTGGGGTGATCCGTACTTTGGCGGAGACAGCAGCGAGGTGCAAGAGCAGCTGAGCTTGAATCTGGGGCTTTTCTAGTATGAAGCCGTCCTTAGCGTTTTGGGCGCTCAAAGCGTGCTGAGCGAAGGGCGACAACCGATTTGGTATCGCAATCTTTCATGCTCTTAAGAATATCACATTCTTTCAAGGCCTGAGTCTTCCAACTGCAGAAAAGAGCTTAGCTTTGGAGCATTGGCATTGGTTTGAAGGAACCATCCCCAGACAAAAGCTTTGCCAAAGACATCCGGGGCTTTTGACCTGAAACGTCTGGGTCTCTTTGCGCCTTTCCGACTTGGGAGATAGGGGGGTCAGACGCTCGGGATGAAATGTACGTGTAAACAAAAAGAAGATCGCGCACACGATGCCCGGGTTTTGTGCTCAAAGGTAACCATGTTTGGTTCCCGGGGAGACGGGTTAAACCAAATCACTGGGAATAGGATAGGAACCATTGAACAAACTCGCGGTAAGGTGTAAAAAGCTAAGCTGTTTTAAGCCTTTTCCCCTATGTTGTTTCTCCTCGGTGGTGGATTTTTGTTTCGGTTTTTCGGTCCCAAATTAAAAGAAGTGACGTGCGTGTCGCTTTCCGAGAATCACGGTTCCGAGAATCCGGGCATGAGAGAAGAAAATTGGGAGGGAAAGAAAACAACGCAAGTGCTAGAAATGGGACCGGAACGGAAGGAGTTTTTTTTTTTCTTCGTAGACCTCCTGGGACCCCATATGGCCGTTTTTGTTTCGGTCAAACTCCCGTTTTTGGCCATAGTTGCCCGTATTTGCCATGTTTTTTCTTAGACCTTGGAGTCTTTGCACCGAGTTTTCGTCCATCGGATTTTTGGTTTGGTCCTTCTGGTTTGCGGGTCCTTATGGGAAACGAGGACACCGGGTCCCTGAAGCGAACCCTTTGATTCCGGGTTGGAGCAGGGAGGAAAACCCCGTTTTTGAAGGGGAACCCCTAAGGAAAACCCCCGAAATTTTGGGAGTTTTTGAATGCCAAATGGATCCGAATCCTAAAAATGAACGAAAGAGGTCCACACACCATGGGTTGCACTAATGAACCTCTTCAGAAACTCCAGTCGGGCTGTGCGTAGCTTGGTGTAAGTCACTTTCTATGCCACGTGCCAAGTTTCCAACCCGCCCAGAGCGAGCTTTGGGGTGTGGATTCGCAGAGATTCTCTGGCAAACCTCAACGGACGGCTGCTGGATGTGGTTGAAACAACCAGAGCTACTGTGGATGGTTGCGAAATCTCTTAGGCACCGGTCAGAAACCCGTAGGAATGTTGATTCCGCAAGGTAAATACCAACAAGCAATGGTTTCTCATGGATTCAACGTCATGCGAACGGATTTCGTTCATCCACAGTATTAGCCCCTGAAACAGGGAATCAACAGGAGGTTTCAACAGTCGATTGCTTGGTTAGGATTTGATGTCTAGAAGCCCAGGGCTAATTTGACTCCCGGACCATGTTTCTTTAAATGGATGCGGTTTGCCAACCGCACATTATCGAAGAGCTAATCGCCTTCAATTTGTGGATCCTTACCCCTTACACCCAATACCCACTTTTTTGGGGGTATCATGTGAACCCTCTACTAAGAAAAGACGTGGAAAACCAGGTTATTCAAAAATCGGGTACCCTGGGTTTGAGAATTCTCCGTTGGGTTTGACCCACGAAAGCTGCGATGTGCCTTTCTGTCGGGCCGGTTGCGACCGGATTGGTGCCGTTCTGTCCAGCGAACCGAAGAGACATCTTGGGCTTCAGCCGAAGAACTAGAGTCATAAAGGTCCGGCTAGACAGCTGCGGATGGTTCTAGCGGGGAATGGTTCAAGCCCCACAAAGCATTTTGCTTGCATGGTTGTGATAGAGGATTTCGACACTCTCCCAACATGTTATTGTCTCAACTGCGTGTTTGGTACTTTAATTCATGCATAGAAACCTTCCTGCGCCATGAAGGTGGATGTGTACTTGCCCAGCGGCGATGGTTTCTCCATAGCAGTGTCACCGCAGACGCCCGTGAAAGCGCTGAAGGCTGCAGCGCAGCAGCATTTCCAGCGCCGCTTGACGCTCACTGCAAAAGGCCAGCAGCTCGATTTGACTGCCACGCTGAGTGCGGCTGGGCTGCGAGACGGGGACGTGGTGGCTGCGGTTGTGCAGCTTGGCAAACTGGCTGCGAGTGATGCTGCCTTCGCTTGGTATGCCCACGGGGACGAAGTTGTGACATGGGGTGATCCAGCCCGTGGCGGTGACAGAAGCCAGGTGCCAGAGCAGTTGAGGAACGTCCAGCACATTCAAGCAACTGCTGGTGGTGCTTTTGCTGCCATTCTTGAATCAGGGGCTGTTGTGACCTGGGGTAATCCAGCCCATGGCGGAGACAGCAGCCGCGTGCAAGAGCAGTTGGGGAACGTCCAGCACATCCAAGCAACTGTACGTGCTTTTGCTGCCATTCTTGAAAATGGGGCTGTCGTAACCTGGGGTGATCCAGAAGATGGCGGAGACAGCAGCCAGGTGCAAGAGCAGCTGAGGAACGTGCGGCACATCCAAGCAACTGCCTATGCTTTTGCTGCCATTCTTGAATCTGGGGCTGTCGTAACCTGGGGTGATCCAGAACATGGCGGAGACAGCAGCCAGGTGCAAGAGCAGCTGAGGAACGTGCAGCACATCCAAGCAACTGCCGGTGCTTTTGCTGCCATTCTTGAAAGTGGGGCTGCTGTGACCCGGGGTGATCCAGAGTATGGCGGAGACAGCAGCGAGGTGCAAGAGCAGCTGAGGAACGCCCAGCACATCCAAGCAACTCACCATGCTTTTGCTGCCATTCTTGAATCTGGGGCTGTCGTGACCTGGGGTGATCCAGAAGATGGCGGAGACAGCAGCCAGGTGCAAGAGCAGCTGAGGAACGTTCAGGACATCCAAGCAACTGCCCATGCTTTTGCTGCCATTCTTGAATCTGGGGCTGTTGTGACCTGGGGCAATCCACACTATGGCGGAGACAGCAGCCAGGTGCAAGGGCAGCTGAGGAACGTGCAGCACATCCGAGCAACTCGGCATGCTTTTGCTGCCATTCTTGAATCTGGGGCTGTTGTGACCTGGGGCGATCCACACTATGGCGGAGACAGCAGCCAGGTGCAAGGGCAGCTGAGGAACGTGCAGCACATCCGAGCAACTGAAGGGGCTTTTGCTGCCATTCTTGAATGTGGGGCTGTTGTGACGTGGGGTAGTCCGTACTTTGGCGGAGACAGCAGCCAGGTGCAAGAGCAGCTGAGGAACGTGCAGCACATCCAAGCAACTCGGCATGCTTTTGCTGCCATTCTTGAGTCTGGGGCTGTAGTGACCTGGGGTGATCCAGAGTATGGCGGAGACAGCAGCGAGGTGCAAGAGCAGCTGAGCTTGAATCTGGGGCTTTTCTAATATGATGCCGTCCTTAGCGTTTTGGGCGCTCAAAGCGTGCTGAGCGAAGGGCGACAACCGTTTTGGTATCGCAATCTTCCATGCTCTTAAGAATATATCAGCTGTGTCACTCTCAAGAGGCACATTCTTTCAAGGCCTGAGTCCTCCAACTGCAGAAAAGAGCTTAGCTTTGGAGCATTGGCATTGGTTTGAAGGAACCATCCCCAGACAAAAGCTTTGCCAAAGACATCCGGGGCTTTTGACCTGAAACGTCTGGGTCTCTTTGCGCCTTCTCGACTTGGGAGATACGGGGGTCAGACGCTCGGGATGAAATGTACGCGTAAACAAAAAGAAGATCGCGCACACGATGCCCGGGTTTTGTGCTCAAAGGTAACCATGTTTGGTTCCCGGGGAGACGGGTTAAACCAAATCACTGGGAATAGGATAGGAACCATTGAACAAACTCGCGGTAAGGTGTAAAAAACTAAACTGTTTTAAGCCTTTTCCCCTATTTTTGTTCTCCTCGGTGGTGGTTTTTTTTCGGTTTTTCGGTCCCAAATTAAAAGAAGTGACGTGCATGTCGCTTTCCGAGAATCACGGTTCCGAATCCGGGCATGAGAGAAGACTTGGGGAGGGGGCAAACAACGCAAGTGCTAGAAATGGGACCGGAACGGAAGGAGTTTTTTTTTCTTAGACCTTGGAGTCTTTGCACCGAGTTTTCGTCCATCGGATTTTTGGTTTGGTCCTTCTGGTTTACGGGTCCTTATGGGAAACGAGGACACCGGGTCCCTGAAGCGAACCCTTTGATTCCGGGTTGGAGCAGGGAGGAAAACTCCGTTTTTGAAGGGACACCCCTAAGGAAAACCCCGAAATTTTGGGAGTTCGAAATGCCAAATGGATCCGAATTCTAAAAATGAACGAAAGAGGTCCACACACCATGGGTTGCACTAATGAACCTCTTCAGAAACTCCAGTCGGGCTGTGCATTTGGTGTAAGTCACTTTCTATGCCACGTGCCAAGTTTCCAACCCGCCCAGAGCGAGCTTTGAGGTGTGGATTCGCAGAGATTCTCTGGCAAACCTCAACGGACGGCTGCTGGATGTGGTTGAAACAACCAGAGCTACTGTGGATGGTTGCGAAATCTCTTAGGCACCGGTCAGGAACCCGTAGGAATGTTGATTCCGCAAGGTAAATACCAACAAATGGTTTCAACCATGGATGCAAAGTGGTGCGAACGGATTTCGTCCATCCACAGTATTAGCCCCTGAACAGGGAATCAACAGGAGGTTTCAACCATCGATTGCTTGGTTAGGATTCGATGTCTAGAAGCCCAGGGTTCCCAGGGAGTCCAAAGGCCTGAGTTACGGAGGCCGTTTAAACACGGGTTGGTTTTTTACGGCGTTTTTACTGGCTGTTTACGTCCTTTTTACGGGCTTGTTACGGCGCCTTTTTACGGGGTGTTTACGGCCGTTGACAAAAGGCCTAAGTTACTCAGGCCGAGGAAGCTCTGGGCGGGTTAGACTCCCGGACCATGGTTCTTTAAATGGGTGCGGTTTGCCAACCGCACATTTGGATTCGCGAAGAGCTAATCGCCTTTGGCAATTTGTGGATCCTTACCCTGGGTTTGGGAATTCTCCGTTGGGATTGACTCACGAAAGCTGCGATCCGCCTTTCTGTAGGTCCGGTTGCGACCGGATTGGCGCCGTTCTGTTTGCCAGCGAACCGAAGAGACATCTTGGGCTTTAGTCGAAGAGCTAGAGTCATAAAGGTCCGGTTCAGCTGCGAAGGGTCCTACCCGAGGAAGGGTTCAAGCCCCACATGGGTGTGACAGAGGATTTTTACACTCTCCCAACATGTTTGTGCATCAGCTTCGTGTTTGGTACTCTAATTCATCCAAAGAAGCCTTGCTGCGCCATGAAGGTAGATGTTTACTTGCCCAGTGGCGATGGTTGCTCCATAGCAGTCTCACCAGCAATGCTCGTGAAAGAGCTGCAGGCTGCAGCGGGCCAGCATTTCGAGCGTCGCTTGCAGCTCATTGCCAAAGGCCAGCAGCTTGATTTGTCGGCCACGCTGAGTGCCGCCGGGCTGCGTGATGGGGACGTCGTGGATGCAGTTGTGGAGCTTGGCAAGCTGGCTGCCACTGATGGTGCCTTCGCTTGGTATGCCTACGGGGACGAAGTTGTGACATGGGGTGATCCAGAGCGTGGTGGAGACAGCAGCCAGGTGCAAAAGCAGCTGAGGAACGTCCAGCACATCCAAGTAACTGAGAGTGCTTTTGCTGCCATTCTTGAATCTGGCGCTGTTGTAACCTGGGGTATTTCAGGTTTCGGCGGAGACAGCAGCTAGGTGTAAGAGTAGTTGAGGAACGTTCGGCACATCCAAGCAACTCACCATGCTTTTGCTGCCATTCTTGAAAGTGGGGCTGTCGTAACCTGGGGTGATCCAGAGTATGGCGGAGACAGCAGCCAGGTGCAAGAGCAGCTGAGGAACGTTCAGCACATCCAAGCAACCCAGGGTGCGTTTGCTGCCATTCTTGAATGTGGGGCTGTTGTGACCTGGGGTGATCTAGATTATGGCGGAGACAGCAGCCAGGTGCAGGAGCAGCTGAGGAACGTCCAGCACATCCAAGCAACTGACCATGCTTTTGCTGCCATTCTTGAATCTGGGGCTGTCGTAACCTGGGGTGATCCAGAGTATGGCGGAGACAGCAGCCAGGTGCAAGAGCAGCTGAGGAACGTTCAGCACATCCAAGCAACCCAGGGTGCGTTTGCTGCCATTCTTGAATGTGGGGCAGTTGTGACGTGGGGTGATCCAGAGTACGGCGGAGACAGCAGCCAGGTGCAAGAGCAGCTGAGGAACGTTCGCCACATCCAAGCAACTGGGTTTGGTGCTTTTGCTGCTATTCTTGGCTCTGGTGCGGTTGTGACGTGGGGTGATCCAGAGTACGGCGGAGACAGCAGCCAGGTGCAAGAGCAGCTGAGGAACGCCCAGCACATCCAAGCAACTGATAGTGCTTTTGCTGCCATTCTTGAAGGTGGGACTGTTGTAACCTGGGGTGATCCAGAGTATGGCGGAGACAGCAGCCAGGTGCAAGAGCAGCTGAGGGACGTCCGGCACATCCAAACAACTGCGTTTGGTGCTTTTGCTGCCATTCTTGGCTCTGGGGCGGTTGTGACGTGGGGTGATCCAGATTATGGCGGAGACAGCAGCCAGGTGCAAGAGCAGCTGAGGAACGTCCGGTATGTCCAAGCAAGTCAGGGTGCTTTTGCTGCCATTATTTTATCAGGCGCTGTTGTGACTTGGGGTGATCCAGAACATGGCGGAGACAGCAGCCAGGTGCAAGAGCAGCTGAGGAACGTTCGGCACATCCAAGCAACTCATGCCATTCTTGAAAGTGGGGCTGTTGTGACTTGGGGTGTTCGAGCACACGGCGGAGACAGCCGCCAGGTGCAAGAGCAGCTGAGGAACGTGCAGCGCATCCAAGCAACTGCCCATGCTTTTGCTGCCATTCTTGAAAGTGGGGCTGTTGTGACCTGGGGTGCTGGAACACACGGCGGAGACAGCAGCCAGGTGCAAGAGCAGCTGAGCTTGAATCTGGGGTTCTCGTGACATGGGGTCGTTCGGCGCACGTTGGGCGCTTAAAGCGTGCTGAGCGAAGGGCGACAACCGTTGTGGTAGCGCAAGCTTCCAAGTTCTTAAGAATTTATTCTGCTGTATCACCCTCAAGAAGCATATTTTTACAAGGCCTGGATCTTCCAACTGCACAATTGTTTCCGCTCGGAAATAAATCCGTCCGTTTTCGTGAAAGCCATGCCGTTTGCTCACAAAATGACGGCTTTCATCAATGCGGAAAGGAGGAGGGACAGCAAAAAGACGCTACTTGAAATTGCGCCCGTTTGCGCGAATTTGCTTTCTGTTCTGGGAATTTGGTCCGTTGTGTGTTTCACACCTTTGTGCACAAGGTCCCCCAAAAACGCTCGTTTCCAAAAACAACCATCGTTTGCTCAAAAATTGCAATTTTGCTGAAAAGCATCCAAATGAGGATCCAGGGGTGACCAATCTTCCACCAAGGGGCGAGCTTCGGACCATTTAGTTTGAAGGAACCATCCACCCCAGAAAAGAGCTTAGCTTTGGAGCATTGGCATTGGTTTGAAAGAGCCATCCCCAGAGGAAAGCTTTGCAAAAGAAGGTCGGGGCTTCTGACCTGAAACGTCTGGGTCTCGCTGCGCCTTTCCGACTTGCCAGAGGGAGTGTCAGACGCTCGGGATGAAATGTACGCGTAAACAAACAGACCATCGCGCACACGATGCCCGGGTTTTGCGCCTCAAGGCAACCATGTTTGGTTCCCGGGAAGACTGGTTAGGCCAAATCACTCGGAGTATAGGAATCAAAGAACAAACTTGCGGTAAGATGTAAAAAATTGCTCCGCTGCTTTAGGCCTATTTCCCCTATTTGGTCGATTTTTGTTCGGAAAGAAGTGACCCTGCCGCTGACCCCGAGAATCACCGGTCCCGTGGACAGAGGGCCTCTTCCAGGGGGGAGAAAACACGCCATCGGTAGACATCGTGAAACAAAGCGAGTTGCACCTTGGAGTCTCTCCCTCAATTGGTTTGGGATTTGAACGGGTTCTGGTTCTTGATGGTCAATGGGAAACGGGGAAATTCTCTTGCACCGAACCTGCCGGGCTGCGGCTTCGGCTTCGAGCCCTGAGATTCTTTCGGGTTTGAGTTGCTCTGTAGGTTTTGAAGGGAAACCCGAAGGAAAAGCGTGTGGGGGTCCACATCACGCTAGTTGCAGGGTTGCGCTAGCTCCAATCAACCTCTTTTTGTCTTCATCCAGATCCAGTCGGGCTGTGCATAGGTCGGTGTACTACTCCAAATACTATTTGGGTATTTTTAGCAAAACCGACCGGGTTTCTATGGTAAATACCGATCCCTTTTGTAGTAGAGGGTCGACCTGGACGGGCTGGGTGGTGCAAGTCACTTTCTATGCCACGTGCCAAGTTTCCGGCGGAGCTCGAGCTTTGGGTCTCGCAGAGATTCTCTGGCAAACCTCAACGGACGGCTGCTGGATGTGGGGGAAACAACCAGAGCTACTGTGGATGGTTGCGAAATCCGTTCGCACCACTTTGAATCCATGAGAAATACCCACTTTTTCTGGGGTATTATTTTCAATCACCTGGTTTTCCATGGAAATTTATTTCCTTTGTTAGTGTAGTGGTGCAATCTGTGTCGTGCTTTTTCGGGGAATCAGTGGTCCTTTGCTTGGCCAAGGGAACTGTTTTGGGTGTTCCACAATACCCAGCTTAGAGACAAACATACCTCTATCATTCCTCTGCCCAGGATCGGGCCTGGGGGAAATAACCAGAGCTACTGTGGATGGTTGCGAAATCCGTTCGCACCACTTTGAATCCATGAGAAACCATTGTTTGTTGGTATCTACAGGGGCATCAACATTCCAGGGTTTTTTAGGTGGTGCGAAATGGAGCTATTCGCCCCTGTAGCAGGGAATCAAAAGGAGGTTTCAACAATCGATTGCCCGGGTAGGATATTTGATGTCCAGAAAATGTCTAGAAACCCAGGGCTATTAATTAGCTCACTCTCGGACCATTTAATTGGTTGATGCGGGTTGCCAACCGCAAATTTGGCTTTGCGAAGAGCTTGCCGCCTTCAATTTGTGGATCCTTACCCTGGGTTTGGGAATTCTCTGTTGGGCTTGACTCACCACACAAGCCACGATCTGCCTTCAGTTGGACAGCGAAGGGTACCGTTCAAGCAAAGCACGTTTTCTTGTATGGGTGTGTTGAAGGATGTTGACACTCTTCCAAACTCACACGTTTGTGTGTCTGAGGTTCGTGTTTGGCAACAAACACACCCAGGGATACCTTGTAGCGCCGAAGAACGTAAGTCATCAAGGTCCGGTTCAGCTGGGAACGGTTCTAGGGGGGAAAGGTTCAAGCTCATAAGTCATTTTGTCTTGCATGGGTGTGTTGAAGAACTTCGACAGTCTCCCAAACTCCTTGTTTGTGTCTTAGCTTGGCTTTCGGTACTTTAATTCATCCATAGAAACCTTCCTGCGCCATGAAGGTAGATGTTTACTTGCCCAGTGGAAATGGTTGCTCCATAGCAGTGTCACCGGAGATGCTCGTGAAAGAGCTAAAGGCTGCAGCGCAGCAGCATTTCCAACGCCGCTTGACGCTCGCTGCGAAAGGCCAGCAGCTTGATTTGACGGCCACGCTGAGCGAGGCCGGGCTGCGTGATGGGGACGTGGTGGATGCAGTTGTGCAGCTTGGCAAACTGGCTGCCACTGATGGCGCCTTCGCTTGGTATGCCTACGGGGGCGAAGTTGTCACATGGGGTGCTCCAGGATCTGGCGGAGACAGCAACCAGGTGCAGGAGCAGCTGAGGAACGTCCAGCACATCCAAGCAACTGAGCGAGCTTTTGCTGCCATTCTTGAATCTGGGGCTGTCGTAACCTGGGGTGATCCAGAGTATGGCGGAAACAGCAGCCAGGTGCAAGAGCAGCTGAGGAACGTTCAGCACATCCAAGCAACCCAGGGTGCGTTTGCTGCCATTCTTGAATGTGGGGCTGTTGTGACCTGGGGTCATCCAGAAGATGGCGGAGACAGCAGCCAGGTGCAAGAGCAGCTGAGGAACGTCCAGCACATTCAAGCAAATTGGGGTGCTTTTGCTGCCATTCTTGAATCTGGGGCTGTCGTAACCTGGGGTGATCCAGAAAATGGCGGAGACAGCAGCCAGGTGCAAGAGCAGCTGAGGAACGTGCAGCACATCCAAGCAACTGAGCGAGCTTTTGCTGCCATTGTTGAAGCAGGGGCTGTTGTAACCTGGGGTGATCCAGCCCGTGGCGGAGACAGCAGCCAGGTGCAAGAGCAGCTGAACGTCCAGCACATCCAAGCAACTGGCGGTGCTTTCGCTGCCATTCTTGAATCTCGGGCTGTTGTGACGTGGGGTGATCCACGATACGGAGGAGACAGCAGCCAGGTGCAAGAGCAGCTGAGGAACGTGCAGCACATCCAAGCAACTAGCGGTGCTTTCGCTGCCATTCTTGAATCTGGGGCTGTTGTGACCTGGGGTCATCCAGAAGATGGCGGAGACAGCAGCCAGGTGCAAGAGCAGCTGAGGAACGTCCAGCACATTCAAGCAAATTGGGGTGCTTTTGCTGCCATTCTTGAATCTGGGGCTGTTGTGACCTGGGGTTATCCAGCCCGTGGCGGAGACAGCAGCCAGGGGCAGGAGCAGCTGAGGAACGTCCAACACATCCAAGCAAATCAACATGCTTTTGCTGCCATTCTTGAATCTGGGGCTGTTGTGACCTGGGGTTATCCAGCCCGTGGCGGAGACAGCAGCCAGGGGCAGGAGCAGCTGAGGAACGTCCAACACATCCAAGCAAATCAACATGCTTTTGCTGCCATTCTTGAATCTGGGGCTGTTGTGACCTGGGGTTATCCAGCCCGTGGCGGAGACAGCAGCCAGGGGCAGGAGCAGCTGAGGAACGTCCAACACATCCAAGCAAATCAACATGCTTTTGCTGCCATTCTTGAATCAGGGGCTGTAGTGACCTGGCCAAAGAATGGCGGAGACAGCAGCGAGGTGCAAGAGCAGCTGAGCTTGAATCTGGGGCTTTCTAATATGAAGCCGTCCTTAGCGTTTTGGGCGCTCAAAGCGTGCTGAGCGAAGGGCGACAACCGTTTTGGTATCGCAATCTTCCATGCTCTTTAGAATATATCTGCTGTGTCACTCTCAAGAAGCACATTCTTTCAAGGCCTGAGTCTTCCAACTGCAGAAAAGAGCTTAGCTTTGGAGCATTGGTTTGAATCCATCCCCAGACAAAAGCTTTGCCAAAGACATCCGGGGCTTTTGACCTGAAACGTCTGCGACTTGGGAGATAGGGGGGGCAGATGCTCGGGATGAAATGTACGCGTAAGCAAAAAGAAGATCGCGCACACGATGCCCGGGTTTTGTGCTCAAAGGTAACCATGTTTGGTTCCCGGTCAGACGGGTTCGACCAAATCACTGGGAATAGGATAGGAACCATTGAACAAACTCGCGGTAAGGTGTAAAAAGCTAAACTGTTTTAAGCCTTTTCCCCTATTTTTTTTCTCATCGGTGGTGGATTTTTTTTCCGGTTTTTCGGTCCCAAATTAAAAGAAGTGACCGTGTCGCTTTCCGAGAATCACGGTTCCGAGAATCCGGGCATGAGAGAAGACTTGGGGAGGGAAAGAAAACAACGCAAGTGCTCGAAATGGGACCGGAACGGAAGGAGTTGGTTTTTTTCTTAGACCTCCTGGGACCCCATATGGCCGTTTTTTTTCCGGTCAAACTCCCGTTTTTGGCCGTATTTGCCCGTATGGCCATGTTTTTTTTTCGGTGCCTTGGAGTCTTTTTGCGCCGAGGGTTTGGTCCTCCTGGTTTACGGGTCCTTGGAAACGAGGACACCGGGCCCCTGAACCGAAGCCCTTGGATTCTTTTTCGGGTTGGAGCAGGAAGGAAAACCCCGTTTTTCAAAGGGGAACCCCTAAGGAAGACCCCCGAAATTTTGGGAGTTTTTGAATGCCAAATGGATCCGAATCCTAAAAATGAACGAAAGAGGTCCACACACCATGGGTTGCACTAGCTATGAACCTCTTCTTGCTCAGAAACTCCAGTCGGGCTGTGCATTTGGTGTAAGTCACTTTCTATGCCACGTGCCAAGTTTCCAACCCGCCCAGAGCGAGCTTTGAGGTGTGGATTCGCAGAGATTCTCTGGCAAACCTCAACGGACGGCTGCTGGATGTGGTTGAAACAACCAGAGCTACTGTGGATGGTTGCGAAATCTCTTAGGCACCGGTCAGAAACCCGTAGGAATGTTGATTCCGCAACGTAAATACCAACAAGCAATGGTTTCTCATGGATTCAACGTCATGCAGGATTTCGTTCATCCACAGTATTAGTCCCTGAAACAGGGAATCAACAGGAGGTTTCAACAATCGATTGCTTGGTTAGGATTTGATGTCTAGAAGCCCAGGGTTAGACTCCCGGACCATGTTTCTTTAAATGGGTAAGGTTTGCCAACCGCACATTTGGATTCGCGAAGAGCTAATCGCCTTCTTCAATTTGTGGATCCTTACCCCCTACTCCAAATACCCACTTTTTGGGGGTATCATGTCGACCCTCTACTAAAAAAGGAGGTATTTACCGTGGAAACCCAGGTTTTTCCAAAAATACCCTAGAAAAAGGCCGGGTCTTTGGGGGTTACGGGGGTACCCGTTGGGATTGACTCACGAAAGCTGCGATCCGCCTTTCTGTAGGTCCGGTTGCGACCGGATTGGCGCCGTTCTGTCCAGCGAACCGCAGAGACATCTTGGGCTTTAGCCGAAGAGCTAGAGTCATAAAGGTCCGGTTCAGCTGCGAACGGTCCTACCCGAGGAAGGGTTCAAGCCCCACATGGGTGTGACAGAGGATTTTTACACTCTCCCAACATGTTTGTGCATCAGCTTCGTGTTTGGTTCTCTAATTCATCCAAAGAAGCCTTGCTGCGCCATGAAGGTAGATGTTTACTTGCCCAGTGGCGATGGTTGCTCCATAGCAGTGTCACCAGCAATGCTCGTGAAAGAGCTGCAGGCTGCAGCGGGCCAGCATTTCGAGCGTCGCTTGAAGCTCATTGCCAAAGGCCAGCAGCTTGATTTGTCGGCCACGCTGAGTGCCGCCGGGCTGCGTGATGGGGACGTCGTGGATGCAGTTGTGGAGCTTGGCAAACTGGCTGCCACTGATGGTGCCTTCGCTTGGTATGCCTACGGGGACGAAGTTGTGACATGGGGTGATCCAGAGCGTGGTGGAGACAGCAGCCAGGTGCAAAAGCAGCTGAGGAACGTCCAGCACATCCAAGCAACTGAGAGTGCTTTTGCTGCCATTCTTGAATCTGGCGCTGTTGTAACCTGGGGTATTTCAGGTTTCGGCGGAGACAGCAGCCAGGTGCAAGAGCAGCTGAGGAACGTTCGGCACATCCAAGCAACTCACCATGCTTTTGCTGCCATTCTTGAAAGTGGGGCTGTTGTAGTTTGGGGTGATTCAGAATATGGCGGAGACAGCAGCCAGGTGCAAGAGCAGCTGAGGAACGTTCAGCACATCGGAGCAGCTGCCGGTGCTTTTGCTGCCATTCTTGGCTCTGGGGCAGTTGTGACGTGGGGTGATCCAGAGTACGGCGGAGACAGCAGCCAGGTGCAAGAGCAGCTGAGGAACGTTCGGCACATCCAAGCAACTGGGTTTGGTGCTTTTGCTGCTATTCTTGGCTCTGGTGCGGTTGTGACGTGGGGTGATCCAGAGTACGGCGGAGACAGCAGCCAGGTGCAAGAGCAGCTGAGGAACGCCCAGCACATCCAAGCAACTGATAGTGTTTTTGCTGCCATTCTTGATGGTGGGACTGTTGTAACCTGGGGTGATCCAGAGCATGGCGCAGACAGCAGCCAGGTGCAAGAGCAGCTGAGGGACGTCCGGCACATCCAAACAACTGCGTTTGGTGCTTTTGCTGCCATTCTTGGCTCTGGGGCGGTTGTGACGTGGGGTGATCCAGATTATGGCGGAGACAGCAGCCAGGTGCAAGAGCAGCTGAGGAACGTCCGGTATGTCCAAGCAAGTCAGGGTGCTTTTGCTGCCATTCTTTTATCAGGCGCTGTTGTGACTTGGGGTGATCCAGAACATGGCGGAGACAGCAGCCAGGTGCAAGAGCAGCTGAGGAACGTTCGGCACATCCAAGCAACTCACCATGCTTTTGCTGCCATTCTTGAAAGTGGGGCTGTTGTGACTTGGGGTGTTCGAGCACACGGCGGAGACAGCCGCCAGGTGCAAGAGCAGCTGAGGAACGTGCAGCGCATCCAAGCAACTGCCTATGCTTTTGCTGCCATTCTTGAAAGTGGGGCTGTTGTGACCTGGGGTGCTGGAACACACGGCGGAGACAGCAGCCAGGTGCAAGAGCAGCTGAGCTTGAATCTGGGGTTCTCGTGACATGGGGTCGTTCGGCGCACGTTGGGCGCTTAAAGCGTGCTGAGCGAAGGGCGACAACCGTTGTGGTAGCGCAAGCTTCCAAGTTCTTAAGAATTTATTCTGCTGTATCACCCTCAAGAAGCATATTTTTACAAGGCCTGGATCTTCCAACTGCACAATTGTTTCCGCTCGGAAATAAATCCGTCCGTTTTCGTGAAAACCATGCCGTTTGCTCACAAAATGACGGCTTTCATCAATGCGGAAAGGAAGAGGGACAGCAAAAAGACGCTACTTGAAATTGCGCCCGTTTGCGCGAATTTGCTTCCTGTTCTGGGAATTTGGTCCGTTGTGTGTTTCACACCTTTGTGCACAAGGTCCCCCAAAAACGCTCGTTTCCAAAAACAACCATCGTTTGCTCAAAAATTGCAATTTTGCTGAAAAGCATCCAAATGAGGATCCAGGGGTGACCAATCTTCCACCAAGGGGCGAGCTTCGGACCATTTAGTTTGAAGGAACCATCCACCCCAGAAAAGAGCTTAGCTTTGGAGCATTGGCATTGGTTTGAAAGAGCCATCCTCAGAGGAAAGCTTTGCAAAAGAAGGTCGGGGCTTCTGACCTGAAACGTCTGGGTCTCGCTGCGCCTTTCCGACTTGCCAGAGGGGGTGTCAGACGCTCGGGATGAAATGTACGCGTAAACAAACAGACCATCGCGCACACGATGCCCGGGTTTTGCGCCTCAAGGCAACCATGTTTGGTTCCCGGGAAGACTGGTTAGGCCAAATCACTCGGAGTAGGATAGGAATCAAAGAACAAACTCGCGGTAAGATGTAAAAAAGCTCCGCTGCTTTAGGCCTATTTCCCTTATTTGGTCGATTTGTTCGGTCTTTCGGTGCCAAAAGAAGTGACCGTGTCGCTTTCCGAGAATCACGGTTCCGTGGACAGAGGGCCTCCTCAATTGGTTTGGGATTTGAACGGGTCCTTCTGGTTCTTAATGGTCAATGGGAAACGGGGAAATTCTCCTCACCGGGCTTCGGCTTCGGCTTCGAGCCCTGAGATTCTTTCAGGTTTGAGTTGCTCTGTAGGTTTTGAAGGGAAACCCGAAGGAAAAGCGTGTGGGGGTCCACATCACGCTAGTTGCAGGGTTGCGCTAGCTCCAATCAACCTCTTTTTGTCTTCATCCAGATCCAGTCGGGCTGTGCATAGGTCGGTGTACTACTCCAAATACTGGTATTTTTAGCAAAACCGATCGGGTTTCTATGGTAAATACCGATCCCTTTTGTAGTAGAGGGTCGACCTGGACGGGCTGGGTGGTGTAAGTCACTTTCTATGCCACGTGCCAAGTTTCCGGCGGAGCTCGAGCTTTGGGTCTCGCAGAGATTCTCTGGCAAACCTCAACGGACGGCTGCTGGATGTGGGGGAAACAACCAGAGCTACTGTGGATGGTTGCGAAATCCGTTCGCACCACTTTGAATCCATGAGAAACCATTGTTTGTTGGTATTTACAGGGGAATCGACATTCCAGGGTTTTTTAGGTGGTGCGAAATGGAGCTATTCGCCCCTGTAGCAGGGAATCAAAAGGAGGTTTCAACAATCGATTGCCCGGGTAGGATTTGATGTCTAGAAAATGTCTAGAAACCCAGGGCTATTAATCAGCTAACTCTCGGACCATTTAATTAGTTGGGTGCGGGTTGCCAACCGCACATTTGGATTTGCGAAGAGCTTGCAGCCTTCAATTTGTGGATCCTTACCCTGGGTTTGGGAATTCTCTGTTGGGCTTGACTCACCACAGAAGCCACGATCTGCCTTCAGTTAGACAGCGAAGGGTACCGCAGATGGTTCAAGCAAAGCACGTTTTCTTGTATGGGTGTGTTGAAGGATGTTGACACTCTTCCAAACTCACACGTTTGTGTGTCTGAGCTCGTGTTTGGCAACAAACACACCCAGGGATACCTTGTAGAACTTAAGTCATCAAGGTCCGTTTGAGCTGGGAACGGTTCTAGAGGGGAATGGTTCAAGCCCATAAAGCATTTTGTCTTGCATGGGTGTGTTGAAGAACTTCGACAGTCTCCCAAACTCCCTGTTTGTGTCTCAGCTTCGCGTTCGGTACTTTAATTCATCCATAGAAACCTTCCTGCGCCATGAAGATAGATGTTTACTTGCCCAGTGGCGATGGTTGCTCCATAGCAGTGTCACCGGAGATGCTCGTGAAAGAGCTAAAGGCTGCAGTGCAGCAGCATTTCCAACGCCGCTTGACGCTCACCGCGAAAGCCCAGCAGCTTGATTGGACGGCCACGCTGAGCGAGGCCGGGCTGCGTGATGGGGACGTGGTGGATGCAGTTGTGCAGCTTGACAGACTGGCTGCCACTGATAGCGCCTTCGCTTGGTATGCCTACGGGGGCGAAGTTGTCACATGGGGTGCTGCAGGATCTGGCGGAGGCAGCAGCCAGGTTCAGGAGCCAGCTGAGGAACGTCCAGCACATCCAAGAAACTGCCGCTGGGGTGGTTCAGAATATGGCGGAGACAGCAGCCAGGTTCAGGAGCCAGCTGAGGAACGTCCAGCACATCCAAGAAACTGCCGCTGGGCTGGTTCAGAATATGGCGGAGGCAGCAGCCAGGTTCAGGAGCCAGCTGAGGAACGTCCAGCGCATCCAAGAAACTGCCGCTGGGGTGGTTGGCGGAGACAGCAGCCAGGTTCAGGAGCCAGCTGAGGAACGTCCAGCACATCCAAGAAACTGCCGCTGGGGTGGTTCAGAATATGGCGGAGACAGCAGCCAGGTTCAGGAGCCAGCTGAGGAACGTCCAGCACATCCAAGAAACTGGCCAGCAGCCAGGTTCAGGAGCCAGCTGAGGAACGTCCAGCACATCCAAGAAACTGCCGCTGGGGTGGTTCAGAATATGGCGGAGACAGCAGCCAGGTTCAGGAGCCAGCTGAGGAACGTCCAGCACATCCAAGAAACTGCCGCTGGGGTGGTTCAGAATATGGCGGAGACAGCAGCCAGGTTCAGGAGCCAGCTGAGGAACGTCCAGCACATCCAAGAAACTGCCGCTGGGGTGGTTCAGAATATGGCGGAGGCAGCAGCCAGGTTCAGGAGCCAGCTGAGGAACGTCCAGCACATCCAAGAAACTGCCGCTGGGGTGGTTCAGAATATGGCGGAGGCAGCAGCCAGGTTCAGGAGCCAGCTGAGGAACGTCCAGCACATCCAAGAAACTGCCGCTGGGCTGGTTCAGAATATGGCGGAGGCAGCAGCCAGGTTCAGGAGCCAGCTGAGGAACGTCCAGCACATCCAAGATGCCGCTGGGGTGGTTCAGAATATGGCGGAGGCAGCAGCCAGGTTCAGGAGCCAGCTGAGGAACGTCCAGCACATCCAAGAAACTGCCGCTGGGGTGGTTCAGAATATGGCGGAGGCACCAGCCAGGTTCAGGAGCCAGCTGAGGAACGTCCAGCACATCCAAGAAACTGCCGCTGGGGTGGTTCAGAATATGGCGGAGGCAGCAGCCAGGTTCAGGAGCCAGCTGAGGAACGTCCAGCACATCCAAGAAACTGCCGCTGGGGTGGTTCAGAATATGGCGGAGACAGCAGCCAGGGTTCAGGAGCCAGCTGAGGAACGTCCAGCACATCCAATAAACTGCCGCTGGGGTGGTTCAGAATATGCCGGAGACAGCAGCCAGGTTCAGGAGCCAGTTGAGGAACGTCCAGCACATCCAAGAAACTGCCGCTGGGGTGGTTCAGAATATGGCGGAGGCAGCAGCCAGGTTCAGGAGCCAGCTGAGGAACGTCCAGCACATCCAAGAAACTGCCGCTGGGGTGGTTCAGAATATGGCGGAGGCAGCAGCCAGGTTCAGGAGCCAGCTGAGGAACGTCCAGCACATCCAAGAAACTGCCGCTGGGGTGGTTCAGAATATGGCGGAGGCAGCAGCCAGATTCAGGAGCCAGCTGAGGAACGTCCAGCACATCCAAGAAACTGCCGCTGGGGTGGTTCTGAATTTGGCGGAGGCAGCAGCCAGGTTCAGGAGCCAGCTGAGGAACGTCCAGCACATCCAAGAAACTGCCGCTGGGGTGGTTCAGAGTATGGCGGAGACAGCAGCCAGGTTCAGGAGCCAGCTGAGGAACGTCCAGCACATCCAAGAAACTGCCGCTGGGCTGGTTCAGAATATGGCGGAGACAGCAGCCAGGTTCAGGAGCCAGCTGAGGAACGTCCAGCACATCCAAGAAACTGCCGCTGGGGTGGTTCAGAATATGGCGGAGACAGCAGCCAGGTTCAGGAGCCAGCTGAGGAACGTCCAGCACATCCAAGAAACGGGTGGCGGAGACAGCAGCCAGGTTCAGGAGCCAGCTGAGGAACGTCCAGCACATCCAAGCAACTGCCGCTGGGCTGGTTCAGAATATGGCGGAGACAGCAGCCAGGTTCAGGAGCCAGCTGAGGAACGTCCAGCACATCCAAGAAACTGCCGCTGGGGTGGTTCAGAATATGGCGGAGACAGCAGCCAGGTTCAGGAGCCAGCTGAGGAACG